>CM042171.1:5299380-5306880 GCA_023376005.1 Doryteuthis pealeii | reverse complement strand
TAAAAAGGGGGGGGGGCGGTGATCAACATCTTGAGGAAAGTGTAAGATACAATGAAGAGTTTTCTTCCCTCTCACCAGAAACCCAGTTGATTATAAAAAAAACGGAAATCCTTTACATACACAATAAATAATTCAGATTAAGGTATATATATATATATATATATATATATATATATATATATATATATGCGGTGTTTATATTTATGGTAAAAAAATCTGAGAAAATATATTTCTTGTATAAAAATGACCTTTATTTATTGAACGACCCTCATTTATATATATATATATATATATATATATATATATATATATATATATATATATATATATATATATATATAATCCAAAATTCCAGAGAAGAAAACTTCCTTACGATACAAGAGTTTTATTTCTAAAAAAAAACTATTGCAGTTTGAGAGCTCAATGTGTGCTCTTAATGTTAGTCACAGAGCACATATATAAGTAAAGAAATAACAAAAGACTACGCATCTGATGAGTCGGGAGAGTTAGACACTTTGGCTAAGCTCCCTGAAATACACTATAACGCTAAATCTCTAAATCTTTTGTTATTTCTTTACTTATATATATATATATATATATATTATATATATATAATATATATATATATATATAATATATATAGTTTTAGAAAGGTTTTTATCTCTACCAGGGTTTCGGTGTTCATGGTACACCCTTCCTCGGGAGAACAAAAGAATTTTAGGTAGCTAATATTATATACACGAGCTTGGTTTAGGATTATTTTTATCGATGTCTCCTAAAATGAACTTTCGTTTTTAAAAGTAATTTTTTTTCCTTTGAAATTAATGATTAGTTTACCATATGTAAAAAAGCAATTTGTGATTCTATTTATAAACTTATATCCTCTATTTTATTATTCAATTTATATATATATATATATATATTATATTATATATATATATATATATATATAATGAGTCAGACGAACCTACTAAAAGTTTCGCTTAATGCTCTTCAGGGCTAAGATCTTAGCCCTGAAGAGCATTAAGCGAAACTTTTAGTAGGTTTGTCTGGTTCATTAGATTTATCTTTATTATTTGCTCTACTTTGGTATTTAGCACTTTTTACTTATTAGCTTTAGTCTCCTGGCGGTTTTGTATGAATATATATATCTTATATATATATACATATAAATTGTTTTTTTCTTTTGGCCAAAATATTGTACCAATAAATTATTTTTTGTTGGTACGATTATCTTGGTCTTTTCTTTTTTCCCAAAAAATTTTTCTTCCCGGTTGATGTTTGGTAGTATATTTTTGCAATCAAACTATTTGCTGGTTTTTTTCTCACCGCGAGGATTTACCAATACGTTTGGTATATTAAATTATATATATATATATATGAGGTAAGCTCAAAGGAAAAGTGGACCAAAACTGTCCAACCCTCCTATTTTCACACACACACACACACACACACACACATACACATATATATATATATATATATATATATATATATATATATATATGAGGTTCATTCAATACATAAAGGACATTTTTATACAAGAAATATATTTTCTCAGATTTTTTTACCATAAATATAAACGCTGCATTGTTTAGAATTGGTTTTTGTAGCCAAAATTATGGGCGAGCCCGTTTGCATTTCACATAACGCTAATACGCTTGGGAAAGGTATGAATCTAACTATTCTCCCTCCAGATGAGTAGAAGTCGAAAGGAAAGTGGGGAAAGAAGAAAGGGAAAGAAAGAAAGAACACATAATTGAATAAGAAGAAAAAGGAAAGGAAAAGAAAGAAGAGACAAAAGAAATTAAATTAGAAAAACAATAGAAAAAAGAAAGAAGGAAAACGAAATGATTTTTTTAAGAGAAAAGAGAAAGAATAATAGAAGAGGGGAAAAGAAAGAGAGAAAGAAAGAAAGAAAGAACGAAAGAAGTCGGTCAGAAAATGAACATAAGAAAGAAAGAAAGAAAGAAAGAACAATGAATTAAATAAGAATAAAAAAGAAACGAAAGAAGAAAAAAGATAGAAAAGAAAAAAGAAAGTAAAAAGAAAGAAGAAAAGGGATTGAAAGAAAAAAAGAGAAAAAAAGAGAAAGAAGGAAATGGAAAAAAGACATAGAACAGAAAGAAAGAGAGTAAAAAGAAAAAAAAGTTGGCCCGACATAAAAAAAGAAAAACAGAAAGAACGAACATTAAATTAAATAATAAGAAAAAGGAAAGGAAAGGAAAGGAAAGGAAAGAAGAGACAAAAGAAATGAAAGGAGAAAATAAAGATAGAAAATAAAGAAAATGAAATGAAAGAAAGAAAAAAAGAGAAAAAAGAGAAAGAAGAAAAGAAAGTGGAAAAGAACAAAAAAGAAAAAAAGAAAGAAAGATAGAAAGAAAAGAAAGAAAAACAAAAAGAGAGAAAGGAGAAAAGGAAATGAAAAAAGAAGAAAAAGGACATTAAATGTAAAGAAAAATGTGAGAAAAGAGAAAGAAAAGAAAGAAGAAAGGGATGGTTGAAAAGGATATAAAACAGAAAGAAAGAAAGAAAGAAAGAAAGGAAGAAAGAAAGAAAAGAAAAGAAAGAAAGAAAGAAAGAAAAGAAAGGAAAGAAAGAAAGTAAGAAAGAAAATCAGGAAGGAAGAAAGAAAGAAAGGAAGAAAGGGATATTAAAAATAATTCAAAGGAAATGAAATGTAAAGAAAAACGAAGATAGAAAGAAGAAAGGAAAAGGGAAAAAGACTTCAAACAGAAAAGAAAGAAAAAAAAAGAAGCAAATAAATAAATAAAGAAGAAAGAAAGAAAGAAAGAAAAGAAAGAAGAAGAGATGAAAAAAAAGATGTAAAAGAAATGAAAAATAAAGAAAAAGTGTAGAAATAGAGGGAAAGGGAAAAAACATAAAACAGAAAGAAAGAATAAAGAAAGAAAGAAAGAAAAGAAAGAAAAGAAAGGAAAGAATAAAGAAAGAAAGAAAGAAAGATGAAAGGGATATGAAAAAGAAAAAAGGAAATGAAATGTGAAGAAAAAAGAGAAGAAAAGAAAGAAGAAAGGGAAGGGGGGAGATATAAATCAGAAAGAAAGAAAGAATAAAAGAAGCAAATGAATAAAGAAAAGAAAGAAAGGAAAGAAAGAAAAGAAAAGAAAAGAAAGAAAGAAAGAAAGAAAGAAGAGAGGGATATGAAAAAAGGATATGAAAGAAATGAAAATAAAGAAAAAAGAAATGAAACTAAAAAAAGTGAAGAAATACAGGAAAAGGGAAAAAACATAAAACAGAAAGAAAGAAAAAAAAAGAAAGAAAGAAAAGAAAGAAAAGAAAGGAAAGAAAGAAAGAAAGAAAGATGAAAGGGATATGAAAAAAGAAGAAAAATGAAATGAAATGTAAAGAAAAAAGAGAAGAAAAGAAAGAAGAAAGGGAAGGGGGGGATATAAATCAGAAAGAAAGAAAGAATAAAAGAAGCAAATGAATAAAGAAAAGAAAGATAGAAAAGAAAGAAAGCAAGAAAAGAAAAGAAAGAAAGAAAGAAAGAAAGAAAGAAAGAGAGAGGGATATGGAAAAAAAAGATATGAAAGAAATGAAAATAAAGAAAAAAGAAATGAAACTAAAAAAAGTGAAGAAATACAGGAAAAGGGAAAAAACATAAAACAGAAAGAAAGAATAAAGAAAGAAAGAAAAGAAAAGTAAAAGAGAAAGAAAGATGAAAGGGGATATGAAATAAGAAAAAAAGGAAATGAAATGTAAAGAAAAAAGAGAAGAAAAGAAAGAAGAAGGGGAAGGGGGGAGATATAAAACAGAAAGAAAGAAAGAATAAAAGAAGAAAATGAATAAAGAAAAGAAAGAAAGAAAAGAAAGGAAAGGAAAGGTAAGGAAAGAAAAGAAAGAAAAGAAAGAAAGAAAGAAGAGAGGGATAATGAAAAAGCTGTAAAAGAAATGAAAATAAAGAAAAAAGTGAAGAAATAGAGGAAAAGGTAAAAAAAAAAACAGAAAACAGAAAGAAAGAATAAAGAAAGAAAAAGGAAAGGAAAGGAAAGGAAAGAAAGGAAAGAAAGAAAGAAAAGAAAGAAAGAAAAGGAGAAAGGAAAGAAAGAAGAAAAAGATGAAGGGATATGAAAAAGAAGGAAAAGGGAAATGAAATATGAAGAAAAAAGAGAAGAAAAGAAAGAAGAAACGGAAGGGGGGAGATATAAATCAGAAAGAAAGAAAGAATAAAAGAAGCAAATGAATAAAGAAAAGAAAGAAAGGAAAGAAAGGAAAGGAAAGGAAAGGAAAGGAAAGAAAGAAAGAAAGAAAGAAAGAAGAGAGGGATATGAAAAAGCTGTAAAAAAGAAATGAAATAAAGAAAAAAGTGAAGAAATAGAGGAAAAGGTAAAAAAAAACAGAAAACAGAAAAAAGAAGAAAAAAAAGAAAAGGGAAGAAAGAAAGAAAGAAAGAAAGAAAGAAAGATGAAAGGGATATGAAAACAGAAGGAAAAGGAAATGAAATGTAAAGAAAAAACGAAGAAAAGGAAGAAGAAAGGAAAAAGGGAAAAAGACTTCAAACAGAAAGAAAGAAAAAAAGAAAGAAAGAAAGAAAGAAAGAAGAAAAGAAAAGAAAAGAAAGAAAGAAAGAAAGAAAGAAGAGAGGGATATAAAAAAAGATGTAAAAGAAATGAAAATAAAGAAAAAAAATGAAGAAATACAGGAAAAGGTAAAAAAAAAAACAGAAAGCAGAAAGAAACAATAAAAAAAGGGAAGAAAGAAAGAAAAGAAGAAAGAAAAGATGAAAGGGATATGAAAAAGAAGGAAAAGGAAATGAATGTAAAGAAAAAACGAAGAAAAGGAAGAAGAAAGGAAAAGGGAAAAAGACTTCAAACAGAAAGAAAGAAAGAATAAAAGAAGCAAATGAATAAAGAAAAGAAAGAAAGAAAAGAAAGGAAAGGAAAGGAAAGAAAGAAAGAAAGAAAGAAAGGAAAGAAAGAAAGAAAGTCGGTCAGAATGACAGAATTAAAATCACTTATAGAATATCAATTAAGGATCAATAAATCGATATCTTTGCTAAAAGGATAATTATTATGTAGCATATTTAGCGTATCATTGAAGAATTTTAAGACTTATATCGCCAACTTTTCCTTGGAAGAGTTCTCTGCTAAAAATCAGAAGATATTCTCTTTAGAACGCAGACAGAGGCAAGAACAAATGCGAATTATTTCTCCTTTTTCTTTCTTAATTTTTTTGAATTTTTCTTATTTTATTTTCGGCTCCATTCTCCTTTTTCCCAAGATGCAATTCGTAGAAACACTTTCCAATCGGTATTTGATTATAGACTTTAACAAAATCGAACATCGTCACTCATTTAGTCGTCCAAGATATTGACTGGCCTGTAATTATCCAGCTAATTAATCCTACAAATTAGTCGACAGCCAAGTTCAAATGCACAAGGTACCTCCTTCACCCTCTGGAAAAACTGCTCGGTGTATCTAAAAACAGAAATCTACAAAACAAAAAGAAGACATGTTATTCTCTCCAGTATCGGCGTAAAACTCTCGGTAAAATTACGTACTTTCTCGGCTTAATTTAAGCAGAATCCGTTTGCTTAAATATAAGGGAAGAGGGAAAACTTCTGAACCCGGATCTTGGTGCTGGTCCAAGAATAGGTGCACTGAAGAATATAACTTGCCCATGCAGACGTTCTCCCCTCTCAGAAGCGATATTGTCCTGCAAACAAAAGGAATAGTACCATATCCACTGAGTAAGGAAGTGTAGACAAATTTGAATTAAAAAGTTAAAGAGAACAGGATTTTGGTGGCTGAGCGGTCTGATCCTATCTATTGTGTAAGGAGGTGTATAAATATTTGAATTCAAAAGTTAAAGAGGACAGGATTGTGTTGGCTGAGTGGTCTGATCCTATCTATTGTGTGAGGACGTGTAGAAATATTTGAATTCAAAAGTTAATGAGGACGGGTTGTGGTGGCTGAGCGGTCTGATCCTATCCATTGTGTAAGGAAGTGTAGACATATTTGAATTAAAAAGTTAAAGAGGACAGGATAGTGGTGGCTGAGCGGTCTGATCCTATCCATTGTGTGAGGAAGTGTAGACATATTGAATTAAAAAGTTAAAGAGGACAGGATTTATGGTGGCTGAGCGGCTGAGCGGTCTGATCCTATCCATTGTGTGAGGACGTGTATAAATATTTGAATTCAAAAGTTAAAGAGGACAGGATTGTGGTGGCTGAGCGGTCTGATCCTATCCATTTGTGAGGAAGTGTAGACATATTGGAATTAAAAAGTTAAAGAGGACAGGATTGTGGGGCTGAGCGGTCTGATCCTATCCATTATTTAAGGAAGTGTAGACATATTTGAATTAAAAAGTTAAAGAGGAAAGGATTGTGGTGGCTGAGCGGTCTGATCCTATCCATTGTGTAAGGACGTGTATAAATATTAGAATTAAAAAGTTAAAGAGGACAGGATTGTATTGGCTGAGCGCTCTGATCCTATCCATTGTGTGAGGAGGTGTAGAAATATTTCAATTCAAAAGTTAATGAGGACAGGATTGTATTGGCTGAGCGGTCTGATCCTATCCATTATGTGAGGAAGTGTAGACATATTTGAATAAAAAAGTTAAAGAGGACAGGATTGTGGTGGCTGAACGGTTTGATCCTATCTATTGTGTAAGGAGGTGTATAAATATTTGAATTCAAACGTTAAAGAGGACAGGATTGTGGTGGCTGAGCGGTCTGATCCTATCTATTGTGTAAGGAGGTGTATAAATATTTGAATTAAAAAGTTAAAGAGGACAGGATTGTGGTGGCTGAGCGGTCTTATCCTATCCATTATGTAAGGAAGTGTAGACATATTTGAATTCAAAAGTTAAAGAGGACAGGATTGTGGGGGCTGAGCGGTCTGATCCTATCCATTGTGTAAGGAGGTGTATAAATATTTGAATTCAAAACTTAAAGAGGACAGGATTGTGGTGGCTGGGCGGTCAGCTTTAACAAAATAGATAATAGCGTCCATTGTATAAGAAAGTGTAGAAATATTTGAATTCAAAAGTTAAAGAGAACAGGATTGTAGTGGTTGAGTGGTCCGTTGTTACCGAGTGAATTTTATCCTATCCATTGTGTAAGGAAATGTAGGAATATTTGAATTCAAAAGTGAAAGAGGACAGGATTGTAGTGGTGGAGTGGTTTGTTGTTAATTAATGAATAGTAGCCTATCTATTGTGTAAGCAAGTGAAGAAATATTTGAATTTAAAAGTTAAGGAAGACAGGATTGTGGTGGCTGAGCGGGCTGATCCTATCAATTGTGTAAGGAGGTGTAGAAATAACTGAATTCAAAAATTAAAGAGGATAGGATTGTGGTGGCTGAGCGGTCAGCTTTAAGAAAATAGATAATAGTTTTATTGTATAAGAAAGTGTAGAAATATTTAAATTCGAAAGTTAAAGTAGACAGGATTGCGGTAGCCGAGCGGCCTGTTGTTAAATTATGGATAGGTAGCCTATCCATTGTGTAAGGAAGTGTACAAATATTTGAATCCAAAAGT
>CM042171.1:5286880-5294380 GCA_023376005.1 Doryteuthis pealeii | reverse complement strand
ATGATCTCCAGTGTCAAGCCAAATCATGAATTGAGTTCGAATATAAATTAAACCGCCCTGTCGGTGGAGCTATTGAATACGCCGACTACATCGCTATAGCTGGGTAATCCCACAACATAGCCACCTATAGGCCGAGGATTGCGACCCGAGATGCTTAATGACGAAATCCTTGTTGCTAAGCAGTCCATGACTTGCAATACTCAACATACCTCCTTGCTTAGGCTAAACAGGCGGTCGGAGAGGCCCACTCCGATAAGTCGGCTGCTCACGTCAAACTCTAGCATGTATGTAATTATCCCTGTTTCCCTTATAGCAAACCCCAACTGTTTTTATCATAAATGTGGTCGAAGGCGTTGCCTGAGGGTCTTAGTGTCCTGCGCATGACGTTAAACTGCATATAGTTTTGAATTCCATTCTGGAAAATGTTGAGTTCCAGTTTTGGAGCTCTGTGTATTGTGGGGTACCCTTTCATCTCCATTACTCCCAGGTCCACTGTGACCCGGAGTGGTAGTATCTATCAGGGTTAAACAGCAGAAATTGAGTTAACAAATATGTGTTTAAAAAACTGAGTTAAAAAAGAATATATATTTTTTATTTATATATTTTTTATTTATTTATTATAGTGTACAATATATTTAAGGTACAATTGTTACATTTGGTTTCTAGGCAGCATGCTTGCTACCCTTCATCACGACAAAGGGCCTAGTAAGAAATACATTGACAGTCCCTCCACACACACACACACACACACATATATATATATATAATATATATGTGTGTGTGTGTTTGTTTGTGTGTGTGTGCGTGTGTACGTGACTACCGTTTTTGTTGGTCGTTTCCTGTGTTTATATTGGATGTCGTTTTGGTCTATGTATGCCTTCTTGTATATATATATATATATATATATATATATATATATTATATATAATATATATATATATATAGGGTCATCCACAGACACGTGTTTCGACTTATCAAGTCTCCTCAGTGTGGCTAGACATTTTGTAAGCTACCTACAGCCGGGAAATGGTTTTATTAGGCATCTATCTAAGGTTTCAAGCTTTTTGCTTTCGTCGGGATACCTTTAATCCCTCTGGTGTATCTGCAAAATGATTTTGCAGACATACCAGAGGGATTAAATGGTATCCTGACGAAGGCAAAAGCCTGAAACCTTAGGTAGATGCCTACTAAAACCTTTGTATAAACAGATATATTTAATAAATACAGCTCTTACTTTTGTAATTGAGCACTTTATTTTCCTTATTTCATCTAGGAAAAATTACCAATATATATATATATATATATATATATATATAGTAAAGAAATAACAAAAGACTAGAGATTTAGCTTATAGTCATTTCAGGAGCTTAGACAAATAGTCTAAATCTTCGCATCTGATGAGTCCTATTTGTTTAAGCTCCCTGAAATAGACTATAAGCTAAATCTCTAAGTCTTTTGTTATTCTTTACTCACTCCAACATTTGTCTCAAAACTAATAAACTCTTGTGTTGTAAGGAAGATTTCTTCTCTGGACTTTTGGATTTATATATATATATATATTATATATATATATATGTTTATGACAAATTTTAAAATCCCTTTATTAGTCGTATATACTATTCTTATCTATGAATGGTGTGAGGTTTTTTTGGCTAATACTTAAACATGATATTCATCCTTGTTTTATTTCAATCCTATCAAAAAAGTAATCTCAGTCTCTAAATCCCAAACATTCAATATGAAAAATATGTATGATATTCATAATCCCCAGCTTAAATGACAAAATTTGGATTAGTAGACCTTTATCTCGTCTTAGAAACATAAACAAATATTTTAAAGATATATTTTACAATTTTTCGTTAATAAAAAAAGGCAATAACATCCTATCAATAAGATGAGCCAAAAAGGTTTACAATATTTTAGCACTAGAAGCGGCTACCCGGCGTTGCCTGGGTAGATGGGGATAGTAAGAAGTTAAACTCGCAGATCCATTAATTGATTTATGTTTAATTACGAACCCAACTAGTGATTTTCCATTCGCTTACTATTCAAATCCTAATATCTTCCCAGTTATAAATAAAATATTTACTACTTTTGCTCAGAAAGCAAGATCTGATGATAGTGAATGTGTGTGTATATTTTCTCTGTGGAAATATTTTCGTACTTTCCTCTACATACTTTTAAAAAAAGCAATCACATCCTATCACTAGGATGCGTCAAAAAGGTTTGCAATATTTTATTACTAGAAACGGTTACCCGGCGTAGCCTTCAACTTAGACCCATACTAAGGCTAGACGGGCGGTTGGACAGCCCCCCACCTGGTCAATCGGCTGGTTATGTCAAGCCCTAGTACCTATATGATTGCCCCAACCCTATTGCCCTATTTCTCTTATGGCAAGTCCCAACACTTTTTATCATATGGGTGCTAGAAGGCGGTGGCTGAGGGTCTACATGTCCTGGCAATGACGTAAACTCTATTTGATGCTGAGGTTCCAGTTTTGGAGGTTTGGGGAATGTGGAGCTCCCCTTCATCACCATTACTTCCCTGGTCCACTCTGACCCGGTGTGGTGGTGCCTGTTGGGGTCCCATCTGTGGGTTTGAATAGAAAAATGTATTTATTAAAAAAAAATGAGTATCTATTAAGAATGACTTTATTTCAAAGCTTTATCGGCATTAAATAACCCGCTGAGGTTAATATGCCGTAAAACAAACCAAACCAAACTAAACCGGCGTTGTTTGGGTAGATGGGAAATAATAAAAAGATAGTCTCGCAGATCCATTGATTTTTTTAGTCTTACGTAATTGATTTATGTTTAATGACGAACCCAACCAGTTATTTTCCATTCGCTTAATATTCAATTCTAATTCTTAGATATCTTCCCAGATATGAATAAAATCATCACTATTTTTGTATATTAACTCTGTGGTTATATTTTATATATTCGTACTTTCCTCATACACACGACTGCCTTTTATATATGTATAGATGGATAGAGGAACAGAGAGACAGACAGAGAGAGACAGACAGAGACAGAGACAGAGAGGGGGAGAAAGAGTGTGTGAGAGAGAGAGCGAGTGAGTGGGAGAGAGGTACTGACACAAGGAGAGCGAGATAGAAAGAGAGAAATATCAGTTTTTCTTTTATATATGTATAGATGGAATAATTTGTGATGCGTGCGTTTTTAGTTTGAATTCAAAGTTTTCCTTCTTCTAGACTGGTTACCTAACCTAGGATAAATAGCTCAGTCTGTCCTACTATTTACTCATAGCTGAGAGTAGTTGAAATTCCCAAGGATTTTAGCGGTATATGAAATGAAAACAGCCCCGTCCAGGAATTGAACTCTGATCGACGAGTCCATTTTCTACGACTCTAACCATTAAACCATGCACCTCCAGCCATAAGGATATATTTTTTTGTATATAAGACGCACTATATGTTTCAAATTTTTCAGCTCAAAAACTTATGGATGTGTATTATGCATGGGAAATATAAATAACTGCTTCCCATCCACATGCCTAGCCATATTCGGGACGCAATGACCGAATATAAATTTAGCTCAGTCGTAGAGCGTTCGGCTAGAAACCATAAGGTTCCTAGTTCGATACCGGTCCTCGCCAACATTACTTATGATACAAACTCTCTGATATTAAATTTTCAAATCCCATCCCCTAAGGCAACATTTATTTTACGTCGACCATAGGGCGTTTTTTTTATTTTGCTAGTTATATTAACAGAGAATCATGATTATTTTACTCCTTGTTAGTTTTTCTTTTCACAACAGTGTTGGCTGATGGTCACTCAGTCCTTCTGAGTATCTTAGCTGATCTGCACACTGTTCTTTTTAAAATAAAATATTTTTCTCTCATTGGGCCGGGTTAGCTCAGTCGGTAAAGCGTTCGGCTAGAAACAACAAGGTTCTTAGTTCGATACCGGTCCTCGCCAACTCAGCGTATAAGTAGCACAGGGATCTGTGCGGTAAAGTGAGAGCTGATGGTAGGTGTGGCGTTCCACCTCAGACGCCAAAACAATCTCCTTAGTCTAGCGCTATTGAAAAGGGATAGACTCCCTCGCTGACTGGCTAATACCGACTTTAGGCCGCCCCGACTACTTTTTACTATTGTACCGGTTAAGCTCAGTCTTTAGAGCGTCCTACTATAAACACCAAGGTTCCTGGTTCGATACCATCCCTCGCCAGCATAGCAGAGATCTGTGCGGTAGAGCGATGAGCTGATGGTAGGTTCAAATCCTGAACAAGACTATGCTTCACTTGAGCGTTAATGAAGCAGGTTGTATATACATCGTACCTTTTAGCTCAGCCCGTAGAGTGTCCGCCAAGTATCCACGTGTTTCGGGTTCGATACCGGTCCTAGCCAACTCAGCGTATGAATAGCACAGCGCTTTTGAAAGGGGAATAGACTCCCTCGCTGACTGGCTGATACCGACTTTACGCCGCCCCGACGACTTTATAGTCCAAACTAAAGTGTTTTACGCCGTTACAGAAAAATATTCACTGGAATGTGATTTGTTTATAATTTTGTCACTCCTAATGTAAACTTATTTTTGCCGCAAGCTTGTTTCATTTTGGCGAGAACATATCTGTGTATCTGACAAATATACGAGGGTGAGTCAAATAATGCCATTATGTTTAGGACAGGTATAATTATCAACACATCTATCATACATCAAAATGATGCAGTTCTTCTGTAGACCACAGCCCTACTTCTCCATAAATCCTCTTTATTGGGGCCGACGAGATGATAGCTTGAAGGCGATAAATCTGGTGAGTATGGAGGATGCGATAAAGTTGTCAACCCGAATGAGGCAATTATCTCTCTGACCTGATGTTTGTGTGTGGTCGAGCGTTTACATGCAGAAGGAGGATATTGTCGATAGATAAGTTGGGTCTTAATTCTCCATACAGGTGATTCAAAAATTAATGCCATATTGTTTAGAACAGGTATAATTACTAACGCAGAAACATGTATCATACATCAAAATGAAGCTGGTCCTCTGAGGATCACATCCCTACTTCTCCAAATAGTCACAGTTTCTCTCAATAGTAATGTTCTACCTTAGAATAGAAGCGTGTATCCCTGCCCCGTAAAATTCTGTTGACTGTTCATTTCATATATAATTTTTTTTTTGTAAATACTATAAAATAATGAGGCCCTGCTCGGGGATATTGAAATAAAGATTTTTTAAATCATTTTTTATAGTAAAAAATTTTATATATGAAATGATTTTCAAAACATCCCGCGAAACAAGAACGCCGCACGGATTCTAACGGAATTTGCCGAGCATAACTCTACATCTTTGCCAAAAAAATTTTCGCATTTACGTTAAACATTCAACGGATTAACACCACAGTTGAGTTTATCAAATACAGATGAAAATTTAAAAAAAAAAAGTTTCGATCCTCTGAAGATAGGCATTGCCTGAAAATATTAAGAAACAACAACAAAAAAAAAGAAAAAAAAGAAATAAATTAAATATGTTTTTAAAACATAAAGTGCATTATTACGCCTTAAAAATATATATAATATATATATATATATATATATATATATTAATATATATATATATATATATTTTATATATATATATTTATGTAAATAAATGGAAGTTAATACGACAGAATGAATTTAACATTTCGAAAAAACAATTAGTAATTATAATCTGCTGACAGAATCTGTTTCGACCGCTTAGTAGAGGTTCATCAATTCCCCAAGGCAGATGTCAAATCACGAACAACTCACGTTGTACGCGAGAGTTAATGTAATTCATGCTTTATCTGAAATGTGTTTGCCGCGCTTGGTAACTGATGTCTTCTACGACGTACGTGCCAAAGATGATGTTCAATTTAGATGTAGTAAATTCCTATGTTTTTTGTTTTATTTGTTTGTCTCATCCCTCTCTCTAAGAAAAACCGGAAAAATACATTTCTTATTATAAGATAGAACTAAATTATAAGAATTCAAACCTGTTAAATCTGCATAGGTGGTCACTACTAGAATAGTCTAAGTCCTAATTAGTGATCTATTTCACTAATAATTTCTCTCTCTAGCTATGGGTAAATAGTAAGGTCAGACTGGGCTCTTTAACCTTAGGCAACCAGTCGAGGAGAAGGCAAAGTCTGAATTCAAACCTTTAAATCTGCATAGGTGGTCACTACTAGAATAGTCTTAGTCCCTAATTAGTGATCTATTTCACTAATAATTTATCTCTCTAGCTATGAGTAAATAGTAGGCAGACTGGGCTCTTTAACCTTAGGCAACCAGTCGAGGAGAAGGCAAACTCTGAATTCAAACCTATAAATCTGCTTAGGTAGTCACAACTAGAATTGGCTCGGTCCTAATTAGTAATCTATTTTACTAATAATTTCTCTCTCTAGCTATGGGTAAATAGTAGGTCAGACTGGGCTCTTTAACCTTAGTTAGGCAACCAGTCTAGGAGAAGGAAAGCTCTGAATTCAAACCCGTTAAATCTGCTTAGGTGATCACTACTGGAATAGTCTAAGTCCTAATTAGTGATCTTTTTCACTAATAATTTCTCTCTCTAACTATGGGTAAATAGTAGGGCAGACTGGGCTCTTTAACCGTAGGCAACCAGTCGAGGAGAAGGCAAACTGAATTCAAACCTTCAAATCTGCTTAGGTGGTCACTACTAGAATAGGCTCAGTACTAATTAGTAATCTATTTAACAAATAATTTCTCTCTCTTAACCATAACGGTTAAGGTAATTTTCCACTCAACCACCGTTATTTTGAATCTAACGAACCCTGATGCAAAATTGATCTAGCTACAGTACTTACATAATTCATAAGCTACCTATGAAGTATGTAACAGTGCAGGATTTGAATTCTGCTCACCGTGTCCGTTGCTTACAACGATAATAAATACACTAACCGAAGAATACAGGAGACGATGAGGACCAGAGGCATACCAGCTTAGAAGAGAGAGATGAAAAAATGAATAAGAATTAGATAAAGCTATGCATCAGTTACACTAACTGTTGCATAAGGCCATGTTTGAGATGTAGTAGTAGTCGTTTAGTAGTAGTAGTAGTCGTTAGTTCAGAAACAACATACGCAGTCGTATAGTCACAAGGGAGCTGTTTATTTATTTCTAGGCTGGTGGGTTCTTTTTCAGAGCGAAGGATAGAGAGGGTAGGGTTAGATTATTCTATCATAAATCATGTTATGTACTACTATGCGAAACTCATACGGGGGAACCGGGAAAGCCCTGTCTGCCTCCCACGAAGCCTGGCCGAAAAAGATCGATTTTTCCTTTTCTTCTGTTTGTTGTCCCGGGTGTGGGAGGGTCACTTCCCATCCTCCACAGAAACTAGAACTTCCGGTTTTATTTTTAACTTTAGTTCTGGGGTCATTGGTCGGTCAATTGAGTTCAAACTTTAACCTCTTTTTATTATTTCTTTTTCCTCTCTTTCTCCAGAAATCCGGATACCGTTTTATTTTATTTTCAACCCCCACGCTACACTA
>CM042171.1:5274380-5281880 GCA_023376005.1 Doryteuthis pealeii | reverse complement strand
GGGTGCTGTTTCCACGACTTATTCAAGACTGCACGCAGCATTCTTGTGCAGCCCCCATCTAGCTTATTCTCAAGACGGTTTGTTAGGGTCCAGGTGGTGCAGCCATATAGCAGCAGCGACACAACCACAGCCTGGAAGAACTGTCGCTTCAGCTTGTCAGGAAGATCGGACCTCTATATGACTGATAATCTATTTGTGGCCGACCTTGCATTTGCTATTCCGGTCAGCTATGGCTTTAGAATACACCGACTGCACCTCTGCAGAGGGATAAAACTCCATCAAGGGGGCCACCTGTTGGCCATGGGCGGCGACCCGTGATACTTAAGGATGGATCCAGGAGGCTGAACAATACATGACATGCAACACTCCAAATTGGCCTTTTGTGCTAGGCAAGCGGTCGGAGAGACCCCCTTTGATCAATCGGCTAGTCCCGTCAAGTCCTAGCACATATATGATTCTCCCAACCCTATTGCTCTTAGGGCAAGCCCCAACGCTTTTATCATATGGCGGCTAGAAAGCGGTGACTGGGAGTCTTCATGTCCGGGAAATTATGTTAAACTCTATCTGATGTTGAGCTTCTAGTTCTTGAGATTTGAGGAATGTGGGGCACCCCTTCACCACCATTGCTCCCTGATCCACGCTTAGCCGGAGTGGTAGTGCCTATTAGGGTCCCATCTATGGGTTAAGTAGAAGAATGTATTTATAAAAAAAGGGTGTATCCACTAAGAATGAATTTATATCAGAACATTGTCGGCATTAAATGACAAACTGAGGTTGATATGCCATAGAACAAACCGAGCCAAACAAAACAAAAGCAACATTATATTATACATCTTTTTCTTAATAATATATTAATGATTTGAAGGCAATTACAATGCGTATAAAAATAAAAACAAAAATATGTTATTTTTGTCTTATCGATTTCAAAGTAGAAACTTCATCACTTCTGATATACACCTCTGAAGATGAAGTTTCTACTTTGAAATCGATAAGACAAAAATAACATCTTTTTTTTTAGTTTTTATACGCATTGTAATTGCCTTCAAATCATTAATATATTATAACATACTTAACAATGCTTCAAGCAAATTACCAATTACTTTTATCTTTTTTAAAATTTTTTAACGAAGAATGCCAATTAACGCTTTGGAAAGGAATGTATTGCTATATACAAATTATCGATCATATAGAAATCTGATATCTATAATAGATAAAGCGAGAATTCCTCCAAGCTCCAGGCGTGTATGTACTACTCTAGAGCTGCACCACTTGGACTTAAAGAAAACGCTGAAAATATTTCCCACAATTTTATAAAACCAAACTGAACAAAACAAATAATACGTATCTACAAACTATTCACTTACCAATCGTATACACGAACTTTATTGTTCGTATATACGATTGGTAAGCGAATAGATTATAGATAGATTCATTTTATTCTCAAGGTGCCTCGTTAGGGTCCAAGTGGTGCAGCCATATAACAGCACATACAACCACAGGTTGGAAGAAATGTCGTTTTAGCTTGACATTGAGATCGGATTTATATCTTATTATAATGGAGATTGTGTGTTTTTCTGTCTGTAACCGAAACTAAATCACTACTCAAGTCACAATTCCCTTAGTAATTGACGTCACATTCACCATGAATTTATCCTTATTTTAACCTCAATTATTAATAAAATTGTTTTACATTATTTATACTGTTAACCATATCTACATAACAATAACATGCAATTGTATTTATATATACAACAAAATAGCGGTTTACAGTGTGAACGGGAAGGCTAATTTGCATATTGATATAAAAAATGTAATTTTAATAAATATATGCTTAGTATTATTAGTTTCTAACTGTTTGGTTTTATTTTAATGAATATAAGCAAAAATCTCTTCAATAAATCTTAAAAGAAATCCCTTAACAAGAAGAAATAACTGTAATATTATTCTTTACTTCCTATTTAACTAAACAGTTTAATTAGGAAAATTTACCAATAAAAGACGGGAGTAACGGAAAATGATGGAAGAGTTAGTTTCAAAGTTGTTCTATTTTTCAATCATACCCCCTCAGTTCCAAATCTTTTTATCTACATTCTTATTCAGTTTCATTAGCCTTTCTAATTTAATATGATATTATATTATAAAATTTAACTAAAATACTTGCACCCGGAGGGTGCATATATTTGCTAGTATGACTAATGATCTGTTTATAGCTACCGATGCCTTCCCTAGGGTGTGCGTATTTAGCATCTGCTCCGCACGAGGAGGGTATGACACAAGGTCAATTTTAGGCGGATGTTAACAGGTTTAACTTCAGGCTAAAGAGCACAATCTGCGCTGCTATTTGCCCAGGAGGGAGAATAGTTGAATGCTTGCCTTTCAAAAGCGTATAAGTGCTAAGTGGAATGTAGTCTGTCTCGTCCAGGATTTGAACTCGGGTCGACGAGTCCATTTCTGATTACTCAAGCCATTGTACAACGTGACTCCAGTCTTGTAGAAGCAAAACTGAATTAAAAAAATAAAGTCGTCGGGTTGGCCCTAAAGTCGGTATCAGCCAGACAGCCAGGGAGTATATCCCCTTTCTCTTGCGCTAGACCAAGGAAATTGTTTTGGCGTCTGAGGTAAAGAGCCACACCTACCATCAGCTCCTCACTTTACCGCACAGATATCTGTGTTACTCATACGCTGAGTTAGCGAGGACCGGTATCGAACCCGGGACCTCGTGGTTCCTTGGCGGACACTCTACGGGCTGAGCTAAAATATACAATGTATATATAACCTGCTTCATTAACGCTCAAGTGAAACATAGTCTCGTTCAAGATTTGAACCTACCGTCAGCTCCTCACTTTACCGCACAGATCTCTGCTATGTTGGCGAGGTATGGTATCGAACCAGGAACCTTAGTGTTTATAGTAGGACGCTCTATCGACTGAGCTTGACCGGTCCAATGGTAAAAAGTAGTCGGGGCTGCCTAAAGTCGTTATCAGCCAGTCAGCGAGGGAGTCTATCGCCTTTTCAATAGCGCTAGACCAAGGATATTGTTTTGGCGTCTGAGGTGGAGCGCCACACCAACCATCAGCTCCTTACTTTACCGGACAGATCCCTGTGCTACTCATACGCTGAGTTGGCGAGGACCGGTATCGAACTAGGAAACTTGTGGTTTCTAGCCGAACGCTCTACCGACTGAGCTAACCCGGCCCCTAGTACTGTTGCATAGCGCCTTCTTTACTGGCACTAAATAGGTATATGTTATATACTGGTCTTTTTACGATACCAAATCATATAACGTTATATACCTTTCTTACTTCTTACTCTGTCGTCTATTCTTCCGGCCGGCTTTGCTTCTGATCGTCTATCATCTATCTTGGTCTGGTATATCTTCTAAGGTCTCGTCTGGTCTTCTATTGAGGATTCCGGGTCTGGTTTCTGTTGGGGATCATTCCTTATCAGAAGCCTTGTGTCATTGTTAGTTTTTAGTAATAAACACAAGACTTCGATTTATGCTGATGTTACTTTATTCCAAATCCCCACCGAGACAATCTGCGCAGATGAGGCTTACATGTTGCTAGCTCGGCTTCTAAGTTCTAACTGACTAACTGAGTTGCTTACTCCTTAAACCGGAAGGGGGCTTTCTATGGGGTTTCCGGTTCTCACGGTCTATCCCCAGAAAGCAAGGTCAGAGTGAGGTCAAGCGCCGTCACTCACCCTCAAGGCCATCAGCTGTACTAATCGCCATAATGATTTCTACAATACCTTAAAAATGTATTAGGAATCCAATAATTATGTAACAGTACTCTGCTTAAAAACTAACCTTGATCGTATCGTATCGATAGCTATATACATTTATACACGGTTTCATTCGGAATAACTTCCCCTTTCGTTTCTATCGTAATTTCTAAATTGAGATGTTGATAGTGATGCTTTTGGACAATTCACAGGTGATATAAGCGAATAAATATTCATGTGTAACGTTCTTATATGTCAACACCTTGAGGGATCAATTCGTAGAACACTCTAAAGTGTCATAATCAAATTTGACGTTGTGTCTTGGACACTTCCCAATCCGTTTAGAAACTTTAAAATTCTTCTATTATTTATTGGGTTGTCGAGCTCCTCAAAGACATAAGTATTTCTCCTGTACTTTTCCCATGCAAGTTCGTTGATGCCCTGTTGTCTGAGCGAAGTGGCTCGATATTATCCGATCTCCGTAGAAAAAAAATAGTAAAGAAGAATAAAGATCTTGTTTCTAAGTAAAAGAATAACAATGTATTAAATTAGAACAGAGGGAATGTCTAAAATAAGAATGAACGAATGACGAATATAGGAATAGAGATAGAATTAAAAGATTTTTTCATACAGAATTACGAATAACAATGTATTAAATTAGAACAAAGGAATTACCAAAATAAGAATGAACGAATGAACGAATGTAAGAATATATTTAGAATTAAAAGATTTTTTCATACAGAATTACGAATAACAATGTATAAAATTAAAACATAGGGAATGTCCAAAATATGAATGAAGGAATGGACGAATATAGGAATAGAGATAGAATTAAAAGATTTTTTATACACAATTATTAATAACAATTTATTAAATTAGAACAGAGGGAATGTCTAAAATAAGAATGAAGGAATGGACGAATATAGGAATAGAGATAGAATTAAAAGATTTTTTCATACAGAATTACGAATAACAATGTTTAAACTTAGAACATAGGGAATGTCCAAAATATGAATGAACGAATGAACGAATATAGGAATGGACATAGAATTAAAAGATTTTTATACACAATTATCAATAACAATGTATAAAATTAAAACATAGGGAATGTCCAAAATATGAATGAAAGAATGGACAAATATAGGAATAGAGATAGAATTAAAAGATTTTTATACACAATTATTAATAACAATGTATTAAATTAAAACAGAGGGAATGTCTAAAATAAGAATGAAGGAATGGACGAATATAGGAATAGAGATAGAATTAAAAGATTTTTTCATACAGAATTACGAATAACAGTGTTTAAACTTAGAACATAGGGAATGTCCAAAATATGAATGAACGAATGAACGAATATAGGAATGGAGATAGAATTAAAAGATTTTTTATACACAATTATTAATAACAATGTATTAAATTAAAACAGAGGGAATGTCCAAAATAGAAATGAAGGAATGGACAAATATAGGAATACAGATAGAATCAAAAGATTTTGTTCATACGGAATTACGAATATCAATGTATTAAATTAGAATAGAGGGAATGTCCAAAATATGAATGAAGGAATGACGAATATAGGAATAGAGATAGAATTAAGAGATTTTTATTCACAATTACAAATGACAATGTATTGAATTAGAACAGGGGGAATTTCTAAAATAAGAATGAACGAATGAACGAATATAAGAATAGAGATAGAATTAAAAGATTTTTTCCTAGAGAATTACTAATAACAGTGTATTAAATTTGAATAGAGGGAATGTCCAAAATATGAATGAACGAATGGACGAATATAGGAATAGAGATAGATTTAAAATATTTTAATACACAATTACGAATAACAATGTATAAAATTAGAACATAGGGAATATTGAAAATAAGAATGAACGAATGAACGAATATAGTAATAGAGATAAAATCTAAAAATTTTTATACACAATTTAATGTATTGAACTAGAACAAAGTTAATGTCCAAAATAAGAATGAAAGAATAATAGAATGTAGGAATAGAGATAAAATTAAAAGATTTTTTATACACAATTACGAATAGCAATTTATTGAACTAGAACAGAGGGAATGTCCAAAATAAGAATGAAGGAATGAACGAATATAAGATAAGAGATAGAATTAGAATATTTTTTCATACAGAATTACAAATAACAATGTATAAAATTAGAACATAGGGAATGTCCAAAATATGAATGAAGGAATGGACAAATATAGGAATAGAGATAAAATTAAAAGTTTTTTTGTACACAATTACGAATAGCAACTATTGAAACTAGAACAGAGGGAATGTCCAAAATAAGAATGAAGGAATAATAGAATATAGGTATAGAAGAGACAGAATCATCAGACAGTAATTACCAAACAGCTTAATCTCCAACAATCTGCCTAGGTTTATTCATGCCTATAGGTTGGATATGTTTATGCAACATTTATCAATATTTTTATTGGCACAGAGTAATATAATATCAAGTATTCCATCTAATATAAATAATTCGCACAGGGTTGCATGCTTTCAAGTATTCCTATTCAATGCTAATAATTACATGGTTTCAAGTAGATATCTATATTTAATGGTATGCATTTGTTTGCATACAGTCATATGGTTTAAGTATCTAATAATAATAATAATAATAATAATAATAATAATAATAATATTCGTGTTATGATTATCTGGATAAAACGGAAATTCTTTCAGAGGAGGAAAATAAATATTCACAGTTTGCATTGGATGATATTATTCCAGCTAAATGTGAGCAATTTTCAATTTGGATAAAAAAAATTTCAGCATTAAACAAAAATGGTCGGAGAGGCCCCCTCCGATCAATCGGCTGGCCACGTCAAACCGTAGCACCTATATGATTTTCCCAACCCTATTGCCCTCATGGAAAGCCCCAATCCCTTTTTATCATATGGGTGCTAGAAGGCGGTGGCTGCGAGTCTACACGTCCTGGGAATGACGTTAAAATATATCTGATGGTGAGGTTCCAGTTTTGGAGGTTAGGGGAATGTGGAGCACCCCCTTAATCCCCATTGCTCCCTGGTCCACTCTGACCCGGAGTGGTAGTACCTGTTAGGGTTCCCTCTATGGGTTAAATAGAAAACATGAGTTTATAAACGAAATTGTATTATCAATTAAATATGAATTTATTTCAAAACTTTGTCGGCATTAAACATTTTTGAATACCAAATTACCAATAGAAGTATTCGGCATAAAATAACCCAAGGGCTTGACATGCCGTAAAACCAAACAAACCAAACTATAAATGCTGACGCCAACAGCACTTTTGAATGTAAATATTCACTGGATGTTTGTGCGGCAAAAGCAGAAGACGAATTTCAAGATCCCTCAGATATTCAAGAAGAAGATTATACAAAATTGCAAAAAATTTTCAAACCAACTTAATTGGTGAAAGAAATCAAAAGTTGAAGGAATCAGAAGTTCATATAATTCTAGGAGTGTATTGGAAATTCGATAGTAAATGATCTCCCCCAGCCACTAGGGGCGAATCGCCAACATCGTATGTTGGCACCAAAACCAAAAACTTTACTTATCGCATAGCAGTTACTGGAGGAGAGACGTAAAAATAAACGCTCTCATCACCTAGCCCAAAACAGGGCCCACTTATCACAGAACTCTACAACCAGATCACTTCTAAGGCATTGTATCAGCAAACGTTGTAAGGCGGGTACAATAGCATTCAGTAGTGTAGTATATATAGATAATTGAATATATATATATATATATATATATATATATATATATAT
>CM042171.1:5234380-5266880 GCA_023376005.1 Doryteuthis pealeii | reverse complement strand
ATTTAACCCATAGATGGGACCCTAACAGGTACTAGTACTCCGTGTCAGATTGGGCTTGGGAGCCACGGTGATGAAGGGGTACCCCACAATCTCCAAACCTCTAGAATTGGAATCTCACCATAAGATAGTTTAACGTCATTCCCAGGACCTGAAGACTGCCTTCTTGCACACATAAGATAAAAAGGGTTAGGGCTTGCAAAATTAATGGCAATAGAGTTGTAAAAATCACATAGGTGCTAGGGCTTGACGAGACCAGCCGATTGATCTTAATGGATACTCATTTTTTTATAAACACATTTTACTATTTAGCCTCTAGATGGGACCGTAACTCCGGGTCAGAGTGGGCTTCGGAGCAATGATGATGAAGGGGTGCTCCACATTCCCCATCCTCCAGAACTGGAAGATCAGCATCAGATAGTTTAACGTCATTCTCAGGGCGACCGCCTTCTAGTAGATGTATGTTAAACTTCATTGGGATTTGTTCTTCGATATTTGAGGAAACGATACTTAACCAACAACCATTCTTCAAAGATGGTCTAAGCCAACGCGCGAAATTAGTTTGCTGATAGCACTTACGACATCTGCCAATTTGTAGAAATAAATGTATTAAGATCCTCTAATTCCCATGCATATAAATGCGAATACGGCATTTGTACAATTATTATCATACAGAGAAAGTTTTCTTGGGAATAGATAGATAGATAGATAGATAGATAGAGAGATAGATAGATATATAGATAGATAGATAGAAACAGATAGCTAGATAGCTGGATATACATAGATATGGAGAAACAGATAGATAGATAGATAGATAGATAGATGGATATGAAGAAAGATAGATAGATAGATTGATGGATATGGAAAAAACTGAGATAGATAGAGAAATAGATAGATATGATCAGATTAAAATATATAGTTAAAGAGACAGATAGATAGATAAATAGAAAGATAGATAGATTTATGAACAGACTGAGATAGAAGGATAGATAGATAGATAGATATGAACAGAATGAGATTGGTAGATAGATAGATAGATAGATATGAGGAGAATGGGATAGATAGATAAATATTAGCATACTGAGATAGATAGATAAATAGATAGCAGCAAACGAAGAGATAGGTGGATAGGTATATAGATATATAAATATGAAATGCAAGTTAGAATCCTTCACTCCTTCCTAGTAAAAACATTAATAACATCATGGATTGATGTAACATTGGGAACCAAATAAATGTTCATGTTATCTTGTCACAAAATAACCCAACAAGTGTTGACATGCCGTAAAGACCAACCAACCAACCAAAACAATCAAAATATATACAACAAATATGAGTCCCAAACATGAATCGAATGAAATATCTTTGACGTAAAATAACCCAACAAGTTTTGACATGCCTTAAAATCCAACCAACCAACCAACCAATCAGCCAACCAAAATATATAAAATAAAATGTGAGTCACAAAAATTACTCACCCGAAACATGTTTGGCATAAAATAACCCATACGGTTGACATGCCGTAAAACCCAGCCAACCTCAGTCAACCAAAATATATGAAACAAATGAGTCACAAACATGAATCAGACGAACGTCCTTGACGTAAATTAACCCAACAAGTGTTGACGTGTCGTAAAATCCAACCAACCAAAAATATATAAAATAAGAGTCACAAAAATGGCTCAAATGAAACACCTTCGGCATAAAATAACCCAACAAGGGTTGACATACCGTAAAATCTAACCAACCAACCAACCAGCCAATAAAAATATATAAAACAAATGCGAGTCACAAACATGAATAAATCTAAACATCTTTGTCGTAAAATAACCCAACAAGAGTTGACATGTCGTAAAATCCAACTAACCAACCAACCAACCAACCGATGAAATTGGTTTTTAATATCCAATGCAAAACTTCACGTGATTCTTTTCCTTTTCAGTTAACGCTGTTAAAGCCCCGGATGTTGCTTGCATATTTAAATTGAATCAAAATGCCGTGCTAATCGGATCAACTCCTTTTTTCCGAATTGTATTCCGTTTGTGATCGCTGAGGAAAAATATTCCGTCTACATTTTGGATCCCAAATCTCATAGGAAAAAACAACACCGTATCATAATCTTAGGTGGCTTGTTTTTTCTTCTTCTCTGTGTTTCGATCTATCTATCTATCTATCTATCTATCTATCATCTATCACAATTTCTATCTCTCTGTCATTAAATAAAGAAACTAAACAAAACCACACACACACACACACACACACACGTTGGGACACACACGCATATAGAAACACAGACGACACGTGCAGATATATATATATATATATATATATATATATATATGCATTTCTCTCTATCTATCTCAATTTCTATTCTCTATATTTGTCATTAAAAAATAAACAAAACAAAACCATACATACTCACACACGCGTATGGAAACATACGTACACATACAGACACGTACATATGAATACACACGCACGCATTCACGCACACACACACAACACACACTCACACACACACACACACATATATATATATATATATATATATATATATTATACGCTTTTCTATATTAATTAATAAAGATAACTAAATATCAGAAATAGAGTATATGTAGACGGTGCTTAGTAAACAACAGTTTCTAGTCTATCTGATTATCACATCAACTAATAATGGAGATTCGATTCCGGTTTTTGTCTGTAACAAAAATTACGTCACTGCTTACGTCACATTACCCAAATTCGTCATAACAGAATAGAATACACTCCAAATTTGAACATGCAGCATTAGACAGTCCTCATTGTTGTTTTAAAAACAAGTTTTAATAAATACATGACTGGTATTATATATCTATATATAGTTTGTTTTATTTTAATACATATTTAAAGTTTACATTTCAAATTGTTTTATTTTTGAATCCTTTAATGAATTTGATGATTTTACTTACTTAGGGTACAAACTCGCTATCATTGATTTTTTTTTTTTACTCACACCCCTCAGACAATATGTTTCAAAAATCTATTTTTACATCGCCCGGAGGGTGTTTTTTTTACTAGTAAAGATAAAAAATACATTTACAGCATTCTTTTATCTTACTATATATATATATATATATATATATATATATATATATATATATATATATAATTTCATTTGATGAATCCATTTTCAATTTTTCATAATCTATTGATAATGAAGATTCGATCTCTATTTGTCTGTAACCTAAACGATGTCACTGCTTACGTCACATCACCCAACATCGTGGAATGTAGAATAAAAACAATCTTGGGTGAATTAATTTGAATTTAACTGCGAGGAACTAGATTTTATTAGAATGAAATCATATTTATTTGAATATTGACAGGACATCTATTTTTATGTCAATAACTAAAAACATATAAGATTTCAAAGGTATGTTTACATTTTTTACGAAAAAGCGTGGCAGAAAATCCTTTAATATACCTTTCGACATCGATAAAAACGGGAAAAGGTTTTAAATGATTATGGCAACCCCAACCTTTTTTATCGTATGGGTGCTAGAAGGTGGATGACGGCCTTCATATTTTGAGTATGATGTTAAACCCTAACTGATGGTAAGGTTCGAATTCTGGAGCTCTAGGGAATGGGGAGCACCTCTACATAACCATTGCTCCTAGGTACACTTTGACCCGGAGTTGGGGTATCATCAATGGTTTTAAATAGAAAAATGTGTTTATAAAAGAACGAGTTTATTTCAAATCTATGTCGGCATTAAATGACCCACTGAGGTTGATATGCCGTAAAACAAACCAAACCAAACTGTTGTGGCGGTTTAAGGGGTCAAATAAGAACAAAACGACGGGTAAAAAATGTAGAAAAATGTATTAACAGAAAGTAGACAAATACAGTAGACATAAGTGGAAATTACGTCCGACAATAGAGGCATTGGCTTACTCGCATTGGCTTACTGCCAAGCTACAATTATCCCTGTTACTTATAGTAACCTGTCGGCGCATTCCATTAGTCTTATAGGGTGTATCACCTATAACACAAACCAAACCATTTAAATAATGATGTCAATTTCAGAAGCTTCATCAGAAGAAGGCTGGAGGGCACATCAACCGAAACGCTTTGTATGTATATTTCGCAATAAAGACGAAGATAACTCACCGATATATATATATATATATATATATATATATATATATATATATATATATATAGTAATTGGTAATTTGCTTGAAGCATTGTTAATTATGTTATTATATATTAATGATTTGAAGGCCAATACAATGCACATAAAAATATATTTTTGTTCTTATTTTTTATGTGCAATGTATTGGCCTTCAAATTATATATATATATATATATATATATATATATATATATATATATATATATAATAGATTATGTTTGTTTGTGTGTAATCGAAACTACTTAACTACCAACGTCACACTTCCCTTAGTTATTTATGTTATATTCTCAATAGTTACTAAATAATCAATAATTTACCTTAATTAGTATCTTATTTATTATCAATGTCTCTATTAAGATCTAGCTTAGATAGATTTGCCTCAAAACAGCTCATACCATTAATCTAAAATCTTGCAATATGTGTTATATACCATTTAGACATAATTTTTTGTATAGTATATGGTTTGAATAATTGGCATATAAATTTTAATAAAACCGAGTTAAATAAATAATCACTTGGGTTTATTGATTTCTGTTATTGATGTTTTATTATCAAACGTATTAAAACAATCCTATATATACTAGCAGCGGCTAACCAGCGTCGCCTGGGTAGAGGGGGACTTTTAAGTTAGTCCCGCAGATCCATTATTACTGAATCGTGAGTTGAATCCTTGATGGATGCCCCATTTAAATCCCAATGTAAAAAAAAAAATAGACCTGTCATTGATCCAGCTATTCTGAAAATAAATGTTAATGTCTACTACCTAAAATATTAAATGAAAAAAAAATCCACCATTTAAATTATATTTTTTAATTATCTTCACGAATATAAATCAAATCTCTATTATTTTTGCTCAAAAACCAAGCCTTGGTGATATTTAATATGTATATATATTTACTTTTTCGTCAATTGCTTTATTTTCGAACTTTCGTCCGGACATACAGATTCACACAACTGCCCTTTATATATATATATATATATAAGATAATGGAGATTCGGTGTCAATTTGTCTGCAACCGAAACTACGTCACTGCTTACGTCACAATACTCAAAATCGTTAATACATACAATAAAGAACAACCCGTCTAAAAATATTTTTTACCCTAGCCCTTTCTTTAGTAACAAGAGGTTATCTTATAGATAGATATATGGAAATCAATTAGAATAAACTAAAAATAAGTTTTAAAAAGTCTCTCTACCCTCCTCTCTCTCTCCCCCTCTCTCTCTCTTTCTCTCACACACAGAAACACATACACACACACATACACACACAAGCTTATAGAAGTCCGTCACAGACAACAATGACCTACTCACATCGAATGAAACTTGTGCATGATATATCTTAAGTGGAAAGAGGGTGCACAGACCTCAGTCCATTGTCTAGGCAGTCCGGCAGTTGGTCTAGTGACGGGGAAGAATCTGAGGACTGCCGAGCTGCTGTAGGGTGCTGTCTCGGGTTAGTATTCAGTCACTTCACGAGAGGCGCGCACACACACGCATTAACATGCACAAACACACACACACACACACACACACACACACACGCACACACACACTATGGCCAATAGTATGGTAAAAAGAAAATGAAAGGTTTGAATTCAGAGTTTCCCTTCTCCAAGACTGGTTGCCATACCAATGTTAAAGGATCCAGTCAGCTCTACTATATACCCATAGCTGCGGGAGAATAGTTAGGTTCATATTTTTCCCAAGGGCATTAGCGCTATAAACTAAAAAATATCTTTCGTTTTCGTATTTAATTTCATTAGTCTTTTATATTCAATATAGTATTTAATTGTATTGAAACTTAAATCATTGTGCCCGGAAGGCGCATTTCTTTTGGCTAGTATTATATAATTGATCTATCTGTAATCCACCCAAATACCTGTTGACACTCCTTAGTGATTTTTTTCTACCTCTTCTCTTTCCCAGAAACTTTTATTGAAATATATTGAAAATATATTGAATTTTAAAGAAAGATCATCGGGTGCTCGCAGTCTGATCGATATTTGGCTCGTCTTATTGGAAGTTAGAAAACAAGCCAGTTAAAAAACTAAACTCGATTGGAATAGAGTCAACTAGGAAATCGTTGCCTGTATGTTCTTCCGTATAATACATGTTCTTCTGGAAAAGACACATTTCCATAGGTGGGATTTTGCGGTATGTCAAATCTGGTGGGTTTATTTTTTTAAATTAAAAGAAAATTGGTGAAATAGATCACTAATTTGGACTGAGTCTATTCTAGTAGTGACCATCCCAAGCAGAGTTTAACAGGTTTGAGTTCAGAGTTTTTTTTCTTCTAGACTGGTTGCCTAACCAATGTTAAAGAGCCCAGTCTGCTTTACTATTTACCCATAGCTTGAGGGAGAGTTGTTGGATTCATACTTTTCCCAGGGGTATTAGAGCTATTTGAACTAGGTTCGTCCAGGAATTGAACCTAATTATTTTTGATTTCCCTTTGAAAACAATATGAACTCGACGAGTTAATTTCCTACGACTATAACCATTACACCACGCACCTCCAACCTCTTATCTTATTCTAACGTGTTAGACACGCTATCGACTTGTATTTGCATGGGTTGATTCAATTTTGGGTTCTTTTTTTTATCAGAGTTATTTTTTTTTCTTTCGGAATCCATTCAGGTTGTCTGCTTCTTGTAAGTATTATTATTATTATTATTATTATTATTATTATTATTATTGCTTGGGAATTTTATGTGCCAAATTTAATTGGTGGTCTGTAATATAGGGCTGAGTGACAATAAGTCACTTCAGGTCCGAAAGCCAATTCTGAGTATTCTATCCGATCTTAATTCTGTAATCTGGATGTTGAGTATCTGACCGGCATCCTTAGTTCCAGATGTAGTGAATAAGTAAGCAAGCCAATAAGAACGTCCAAGATAATCCAAATGTCAATGACATAAGTTTAGAATCAGGCCTCTATAAATACAGCAACAGCAGCAGCAACACTGCCAGTGATTGGACAATAGGAATCTTTCTCGGGTCACGTGGTAGTCAACGAGTCTATATTTAGAAGTGACCATTTGCCCCATGCCTTATATCACAAAAATCCTCACATGGTGTAATGGTTAGCAAGGTAGATTTGCAGACCATTGTTAGTGAGTTCGATTCTCACTGGGTGCCCATACTTCTGGCCTTGTGCCATATATAAGCTAAGCTTAGTAATAACTATATCACAAAAATCCTCATGTGGTGTAATGGTTAGCAATCTGGTTTGCAGACCATTGTTAGTGAGTTCGATTCTCACTGGGTGCCCCATACTTCTGGCCTTGTGCCATATCTAAGCTAAGCTTAGTAAATAACTAATATCACAAAAATCCTCACATGGTGTAATGGTTAGCAAGGTAGATTTGCAGACCATTGTTAGTGAGTTCGATTCTCACTGGGTGCCCCATACTTCTGGCCTTGTGCCATATCTAAGCTAAGCTTAGTAAATAACTATATCACAAAAATCCAACAGTTTCGATTTTTTTTCTGATTTCCAACCTCCTCCCCATTTCCTTTAAAAAGCTTTTGGGGATCGTTGCAAGTACACTAATTACAATTGTTTGTTTGGTTGGTTGGTTGGTTGGTTGGTTGGTTATTTTGTTTTACGTCATATCAAATATTTTCGGTTTATTTAGTGCCGAAGAAAGTAATTTTGATATCAGGTTGATTAAAGTAATTGCGGTTGCTTAAATGGTAACCCAGATAGGTATTGAAAAGGCTTATCGTTGCTAAACACCGGTGATGAACCACAATTGGTATCTCCGTCAGTCTCACATTCTACATTAGAGTCACATATTTGTCTTTTCGCTTTCTTACCGAAGACATTTTATTTAATTTATTCTTGATTCGTATTGGATTTTTTTAATCAATTTTTTAAACACGTTTTTTTTAACTCATTGTTTTTCTTTTTTACCCATGGGACACTTATCAGTACTACCACTCTGCGTCAGGGTAGACCTGGGAGTAATGGTGTTGAAGGCGACGCCTGAGGGCCTTGGTGTCCTAGGTATGATGCTCAACTGCATCTAGTGATGACATTCCAATTCTGGTCTACTCTGTCTCGGAGAGGTAGTTCCTGTTGTGTCATGGGTTAAATAGATGAAAAATCAGTAACATATGTTTTAAACAATTTAATATCCAACAAGAATGAATAAAACAAACTTATTCAGGATAAAATCTCCCAAGGATTGACACGCCGTAAAATCCAACCAAGAGAGAGAGAAAGAGAAAGAGAGAGAGAGAGAGAGAGGGAGGGAGAGATAGATAGAGAGAGAGAGAGAGAGAGCATACAGGCAGTCAGAGTGAGACAGAGACAGAGACATGCAGACAGAGACAGAAAGAAAAAGAATGAGATAGATAGATAGACAGATAGAGAGAGAGAGAGAGAGAGAGAGAGAGAGAGAGAGAGAGAGAAGAGAGATAGAAAGAGAGAGAGAGAGAGAGAGAGCATACAGGCATTCAGAGTGAGAGAGAGACAGAGGCAGACAGACAGAGAGTCAGAAAGAAAAAGAATGAGATAGAGAGAGAGGGTGGGGAGAGAAAGAGAGACAGAGAGGGGGAGAGAGAAGAGAGACAGAGAGGGGGGAGAGAGAAAGAGAGACAGAGAGAAAGAGAGACAGATAGAGAAAAAGAGAAAGATATATATATATATATATATATATATATATATATAAGAGAGAGAGAGACAGAGAGAAAGAGAGACAGATATATAAGAGAGAGAGAGAGAGAGAGAAAGATATATATATATATATATATATATATATATATATATATATATATTATATAAGAGAGATAAAATAGGGATAGATAAAGAAAGATAGAGAAAGAGAGATAGAAAGATAGTGAGAGATAAAGAGAGATATAGAAAGTGAAATAGGTAGAGAAACAGAGACAGACAGAGAGACAGAGAGAGAGGGAGACAGAGAGAGAGGGAGACAGAGAGACAGATTATTAGCGTGTAGCTCTGTTGAATAATAATTTGAGATGACTATTTTTGAATAATAGATAAACATACGCATATTTTCATTTTCAATTATTTTTCATTTCCCTTAGAAAACAATATGGGGAAAATAAAATAACCATATTCACTAGATTTGTCGACATGTCTATACTTGTACTTACATTTAATTTCTAATTACATTTAAATTTTAGCTTTCTCTTTTATATTTCCCTATTTTCCAGGGGACTTTTAAACAATCACAATTCCATTATTTTTCTATTCAGTTCAGCCCTGTTTGATACTAATTGACCAAAGAGTTTTGACAAATAGTCTCGAGTTGATTTCAGTTCATTCACTCAGCACTAAAAACGCGCTGTGACTCGTTTCAATGTTTAGAAATAAATCTAATGGATTTACGAATATTTTTCAAAGAGAATTATATGAAATTAAAAGAAACAAAATAATGAAAGAAAGAAAGAATGAAAGAAAGAACACAAGAAAGAATTCAAAAAAATATGGTAGAATACAAGAAGTGAATCACTGATTTAATACTCTTTAGGCAGAAATTGGTTTTACCATTATCTAAGCACACATACACATAAATATGAAAATATGTATGAAGCACATGGTGCGATGGTTAAAGTCATGGGAAATGGACTCGTCGCCCCGAGTTCAAATCCTGGATGTGATAATTGCATTTAACTTTGCGCTAATACCCATGGGAAAGGTATGAATCCTACTCTCCCACCAGCTATGGTTAAATAGTAGGGCAGACTCGTAAATTCCTCCCATAAAATTAGGCTTGGCTCAGATAATGCCCAAGCCTAATTTTATGGTAGGAATTACCTTTTGTTGTTATTTCTTTTCTTTTTTTTTTTTTTTTTTTTTTCTTTTTTTTCTTTTTTGGCTTTGGTACTCTAAAATAAAAGCGTCAGATTTTAATCATCGTCGTCGAAAAAACAAAATTACGGTCATAAAAGGAGGATCCAATTTATGCCTAAATTGTAAAACGAACCCCCACTTTAAAACTAACCATTCTCACAAAATAAAAGCTTTTAGAATATACACATTGTAGTGAATATTAAAATGAATAAAGAAAATATATTAAGTATTGTAAAATAACGGGTGCAAGAAAAATAAAACATTTATTGCAAAAATATGGACATAAAATGGGGGTTCAGTTTATTCTATGGTAGGAATTTACGAACAAATAGTCCTTTATTAACGTTATATCTTATGCGTCTCTCTCGGTGGTTTTGCCACGCGCCTGGTTATCAATCCAAGTATTTCTATGTCTCTGCGTAATCTTTTTATAAATACATTTTCTATTTAACCCATAGATGGGACCCTAACAGGTACTACCACTCCGGGTCAGAGTGGACCAGGGAGCAATGGTGATGAAGGGGTGCTACACATTCCCCAAACCTCCAAACTGGAACCTCACATCAGATAGAGTTTAACGTCATTCCCAGGACATGTAGACCCGCAGTCACAGCCTTCTAGCTCCCATATGATAAAAAGGGGTTGGGGCTTGCTATAAGGGCAGTAGGGTTGGGAAAATCATATAGGTGCTTGGGCTTGACGTGACCAGCCGATTGATCGGAGGGAGCCGCTCCGACCGCCCGTCTAGCCCAAGATAGGGCCAAAGTGGAGTATTGCATGTCATGAACTGCTCATCCACCTGGGCTCTATCCTTAAGCATCACGGGTCGCCACCCACGGCCAACAGGTGGCCCCATTGAGGGAGTCTTACCCCTCTGCAGAGGTGCAGTCGGTGCATTTAACGCCGCAGCCGACAGGGCGGTTGTCGGTATTAAATGACCCACCGAGGTTGATATGCCGTAAAACAAAACAAACCAAACCAAACCAATATAATCTCTTATTTACTCTGCTTGTTTTTGGTATGATTTGAATATAAGGTCGTGTAATCATGAAGCTTTTTGTACATTGAATAAAAATGTATTTTTTATCTATTTTCATGTGCTCTATATTAATAACATCCAACTTCAGTTGGCTGTTATCTGTTAAGAGCCCTGAGTAATAAAGTGTCTCTTAGTTAAGTGGTGTCTGTGTGTGCACAGCGAGTATTTTTGTCGATGTTAATGCACGAATAGGGAAGGCATGGTCCGTTATAAATGAATTATCAGTCATAACTCACAGACAAGTTAAAGAGACAATACTTCCAGGCCGTTGTCGTGACAGTGCTACTGTACGGCTGCACAACTTGGATCCTAACGAAGCGACTAGAGAATAAACTAGATGGCAGCTGCACAAAAATGATGCGTGCGATCATAAACAAAACTTGGAAACAACACCCAAGGAGAAAACCGCTGTACGGCCACCTGCCCCATATCACCCAAACCATCCAAGTAAGACGGACAAGACACGCAGGACACTGCTGGAGAAGCAAGGACAGACAGTGACGTCCTCCCGCGGAAGCCAGGACATGGGCACGCTAGAGTGGGCCGAGCAAAAATACATTGATCAACTCTGTGCGGATACTGGATGCTGCGTAGAGGACCTCCAGATAACAATGAATGAGAGGGACGACAGGAGCGAGATTGTCCTGGATATCCGTGCTAATCGCACGACATGATGATGTTGATTTGATTTGTTTTGTTTTGTTTTGTTTTGTTTTACGGCATATCAATCTCAGTGGGTCATTTAATGCCGATAAAGTTTAAGATAAATTCATTCTTAATGGATTTTTTATAACACAGTTTTCAATTTAACTCATAGATGGGACTCTAAAGATACTACCACTCCGGGTCAGAGTGGATCTGGGAGCAATGGGGATAGAGGGGTGCTCCACATTCCTCAAAACTCCAAAACTAAAACCTCACCATCAGATAGAGTTTAACGTCATTCCCAGAACATGTAGACCCGCAGCCACAGCCTTCTAGCACCATATGATAAAAAGGGGTTGGGCTTGCAATAAGAGTAATGGGTTGGGGCAATCATATAGGTGCTAGGGCTGGACGAGACCAACGATTGATCGGAGAAGGCCTCTCCGAACGCCCGTCTAGCCCAAGATTGGGCCAAAGTGGCGTATTAAATGTTATGGACTGCTCGACCACCTGGGATCTATCCTTAAGCATCACGGGTCGCCACCCACGGTCAACAGGTGGCCCCATTGGGTGAGTCTTACCCCTCTACAGAGGTGCAATCGGAGCATTAAACGCTTCAGCCGACAGGGCGGAATGATGATGATGATGATTATGATATATACGAGTAGCTTTGTTGTTTTTTTTGGGGGGGGGGTTGTATCTTATATAACTAGCAAATATATGCACCCTCCGGGTACAAGTATTTAAGTTTTAATGTAATAAAATATTGTATTAAATTAGAAACGCTCATGAAACTAAATAAGAATGCAGATAAAAAGTTTGAAACAGAGGGAGTATAATCGAAAATAGAACTACTGAAACTTACTCTTCCATCAATCTCGTCTTTCATTGTTATTTTTTCTAATTTAACTATTTAGTTAAAAGAGGAAGTAAAATAAAATGAAGTTATTTTTTCTTGTTATGATTTATGATTCATGAAGAGATTTTTGCTTATATTCTTAAAATAAAACCAAACAGTTAAAATCAATAATACTAATCACATATTTTTTAAAATCACATTTTTATATCAATATGCAAATTAGCCTTCCCGTTCACACTGTAAACCGCTATTTTGTTGTATATATAATATAATTGCATGTTATTAGTATGTTGATATGGTCAACAGTGGCTTCGGCCTCTGGACCATTGATATGATTAGCGCGTCGATCCCAGGGGCCATCCCCCCAGGCAACAACTGCCCCCTCGATTTAAAGGGGTAGGGCTGGGTTTATTGCCCAGTGCCTGAGGCGCCCCTCTTGAGGGGGAATGCCGACGGGATCGACGCAATTTTTCACCCGCCACCCCATGAGCTTCGGTTTGTGGGTGGTCCCACGTTAATAGGGACTTTGTGCCTGACCCGTACAAGTGGGGTACGTGGGAAAATATCATGTAGATATGGTCAACAGTGTAAGTAATGTAAAACAATTTTATTAATAATTGAGGTTTAGATAAAAATAAAATCATTGAGAATGTGATGTTAATAACTAAGGGAATTGTGACTTGTATAGTAATATAGTTTCGGTTACAGACAGACAAACCCACAATCTCCATTATAATAAGATGTTTCGGAATGATGATATCTATTTGTTTAATTTTTATTCAGTTAGTTAGTTGTTAGGTTCGTTGTTTGTATGTTTGGTACGAAAACTCTTGTGTTATTTTGTGGCGAAGACGTTTTTAGTTCATCCCTTCTTGTTGGGTTTTCAAAGAAGACATTTTAGAATTTGTAGCAACTAAATTTAACATGTGTTCAAGTTTTTATCCGGTTCGTCTTGGCTAAAAATGAAAAAAAAAGGTTAGTGTTCTTTTTCAATATCAGACACGTTTATCTTTATTATCACGAGAGAATACAATAACATCTGTGAATATATATATATATATAATATATATATATATATATATATATATAGAGAGAGGGGGGGAGAGAAAGAGGAGAAAGAAAGAGAGAATGAGAGAGAAGTGAATGATATATATATATATATATAAGAGAGAGAGAGAGAGAGAGAGAGAGAGAGAGGAGAGAGAGGAGAGAGAGAGAGTCAGATCGGACTGTTTGTGTCTGCACGTGTGGTTGTTTGTGTTTGTGTATACCCCTATGTGTTTTTTTTTTCAGTTTCTAGGTTTTTTTTTTATTATCACATGTGAATACAATACATCTATATATATATATATATATATATATATATATATATATATATATATAGAGAGAGGGGGAGAAAGGGAGGTGAAAAAGAGGGAGAGAAAGAGAGAGAGTGAGAGAGAGAGACAGATGGGCTGTTTGTGTCTGCACGTGTGGTTGTCTATGTTTGTGTATATCCCTGTGTTTTTTTCAGTTTTTGTTTTTTTTTATTATCACATGTGAATACAATAACAGCTGTTATATATATATATATATATATATATATATATATATATATATAAGAGAGAGGGGAGAGGGGGAGTGAAGAAGAGGGAGAGAGAGAAAGAGAGACTGGAGAGAGAGAGAGAGAGAGAGAGAGAGAGAGAGAGAGAGTCAGATGGGGCTGTTTGTGTCTGCACGTGTGGTTGATTGTATTTCTGTATTTCCCTCGTTTTTTTTCTGGGGTTTTTGTTTGTTTATTTTTGCGTAGTGTGTCCAGAAATCTAGTGATTTGACAAAAGCTGTAGATCGTGAACTGGCTGTTTGCCCATCTTTTATTCAGTCGGAATTCTTTTCGTGCCTGTTGCAGTCTCTTGAGGGAACCCCATCCAACCCCAGGGACAACCCTTATCCGCCAGATTGGTTCCTCGAAGTCTGGTCGTAGGAAGCGAACCCCAAAATGCTGTATAATGCAGCCGGCGTGTGTCCCTTCCCATTATCCAAGGGCATCCACCTTTTCTGTCTTTTTGACCGAGATTTTCATTTTGTTTGTTTGTTTGTTTTATTTTACGGCATATCAACCACGGTGGGTCATTTAATGCCGGAAATCTTTTGAAAGATTCGTAGCGATAGTTTGGAAGAAGATTTTTGAAACTAATTATTTTTGGAAACAATATTTTATTTAACCCATAAATAGGTCCTTATTTTTGTTTTGTTTGTTTTGTTTTGTTTTGTAAAAGTAAAAAGTCGTCGGGGTGGCCTAAAGTCGGTATTATCTAGACAGCGAGGGAGTCTATCCAACTGACTAGTATGTAGGGGATAATTCAACTTGTGATCATCAATATCTCCTGTATATCCACAATGCATGCTCATGTTGATGCAAACTTATAGATTTATATTAGGATTTTTAAAATCCCTTAAGAGACCTCAATGTATAGTCATCGGGGTGGCCTAAAGTCAGTATCGGTCAGACAGCAAGGGAGTCTCTCCCCTTTTCACTAGCGCTAGACCAAGGAGATTGTTTTGGTGTCTGGGGCGATACACCACGCCTACCATCAGCTCCTCGCTTTACCGCACAGATCCCTGTGCAGCTCATACGCTGAGTTGGCGAGGTTCGGTATTGAACCCGGAACCTTGTGGTTCCTAGTCTGACGCTCTACCGACTGAGCTAAACCAGACCTATATACCTTGCTATAAAAACAAAGATACAAGTAAATTCTTTTTACTGTCAAATAGTAGGTTATTTAATGTCGGCAATGTTTTGAAAAATTACTACCGATATTTTTTTTAAATTTGTAAACTCAAAATTGTTTTCTTAAACAAATATTCTACTTAACCTATAGATGGATCCCTAATAGGTACCACCACGTCAGAGTAGACCTGTGAGCAATGGAGAGGAAGGGGTGCTCCAAATTCTCCAGACTTCTAGAATTGTAGCATCAGATAGAGTTTCACGTCATTCCCAAGACTTGAAGATCCTCAGACACAGCCTTCTATCACTCATGTGATATCCATGACTTAACTAATGTCAAATCCATCCTTGTAGAAGAACATTAGTAGTAGTATTTAACCTATTGCTCGAGGATGAAGGGGTTCCAACCTTTTATTGTGTATAATATTTTCTTTCTCACCACCACCCTAGAGAAAGCTATGTACTGTCTCATACCCCCAGCTATTGGATAAATAGTACCGCTACTATACTTTTACTAGGATAATTTTGGTATTAGATAACTCATGAAAATTGACATTTCTGTTTTTTCTTGTTTTGTTCTACGGCATATCAACCATAGTGGGTTATTTAATGCCTGCAAACTTTTGAAAGATTCCTAGCAATAATTTGGAAGAATTTTTTTAAAACTCAATGTTTTTTGTAAACAAATTTTCTATTTAACCCATTGATGGGACCCTAACAGGTACTACCATTCCGGGTCAGGTTGGACCTGGGGGCAATAGTGATGAAGGAATACCTCACATTCCCCAGACCCCCAGAACTGTACCCTCATCCTCAGTCAGAGTTTACCGTCATTCCAGAACATGAAGACACTCAGCCACAGCCAAAAGGAAGACTCTGAATTTAAACCTGTTAACTTCTGCTTAAGAAATTTACTATGTGTCATATTCTGCTCGTGTGAGGTTTGTAAAATACATAATCTTATTTGTCATGACAATACAAATGAGGATAACAGTCCGAAAAATCTAAATAATGCAAATTATCAAGCCTTATCTCAAAGTTTCTGTGAGAGGTTTGGTCAATACATACTCTTATTTGTCATAACACTAAAAATGAGGATAACAGTCCGAAAAATCTAAATAATAATGCAAATTATCTATGTTACCATCTGGACCCTAACTAAGCGACTAGGAATAAACTAGATGCGAGCTGCACAAGAATGCTGGGGGTGATCCTGACAAGACGTGGAAACAACACCTACGAGAAAACAGCTGTACGGCCCCTGCCACATATCACACAAACCATCCGAGTAAGACTGCTGGAGAAGCAAGGACGAACTCATAAGCGACGTCCTACTGTGGAAGCCAGCACATGGACACGCCAGTGTGGGCCGACCAGCAAAGACGTACATTGATCAGCTCTGTGCGGATACAGGATGCTGCATAGAGGACTCCGAGAATGATGAGCGATAGGGACGGATGGAGAGAGATTGTCATGGATATCCGCGCTGAAAGCGCGACATGATGATGATGATGACATACCATACACATATACACATATACCCCTCACTCATGTTGCGAGTACACCATGAGTTCTTTTACTGGAGAGAGGGGAAAGATAGACAGGTAGTGACCTGCATTACTTACTTCCTTCTCTGTTACTTCGTCTGACCATTGTGTGATCGCTTAGTTTTTACTTATATTCCTAGTTTCCAGTTGGTTGTTCATCTTTGATTCATTTTCTTCTTCTTGGTCAGTCTTTTTGCCAAGACATGCATCAACCAACAACACCGTGTTATTTCTTTAAGACTTTTATTCATAACTAAACTTCTTTCTCTAACTAAACACAGCGCGCGTGTGCAGGTGAGCCCAGCTAAGACAAGACATACCTCCTGCCTGACGTCCAAGGTGGTACCGATCAGTTAACTAGCTCCCACGTGACTTCACGTGATTCGCCGGGCTTTCCACCTGTGGGGGCAGAGGTCCCCAACCATTTGTAAATTTCCATTCTACACGGTGTTGTCAATAATCTATGCCGACACATAGATTATGCAACATCAAGCCTTATCTTAAAAATTCTGTGAGAGGTTTGTCATAGCAATAAAAATGAGGATAACAGTCCGAAAAATCTAAATAATGCAAATTATCAAGCCTCATCTAAAAGATTCTGACAAGTAATATTCATTAGATTAAGTGTTTTAACAGCAAAATAAATAAAAGATATAGTTGAAAAATAAATATTGTTCGTGTAAAATAAACATGTTCCTCATAATTACACAGTGGGATTATTTCTATTACACGACGTGTATTTTATTTTTCATTGTGAGATATTTGTGAGTTTTCTGTTTGATTTTTAATTTTTTCACAAAGTGTGCCTTGATTTGACAGCAAACAAATGCAGATCGCAAGTTTATCAAAGATGTCGTCTGTTTTTTCCTCAAATTCATTGTTTTAATTATTTTTCTCTTTTTTTCCCGCTCAAAGTACAACGTTTCGATCCACCTTTTGGATCCTTATTTTTGAAGTTTCGTTTTTCGGTTTTTAATTTCCTTCTCCGCCAACCCGAACGCCGTTTCATTTTTTCCTTTTACTTTATTTTAGTTTATTTAATTTATTTTATTTTACACTATTTTTTTTTTTCATTTTTGTTTTACTTTGATCTCTCTAGCATAGCTTGACATTTTTCAGTAATATCCTCGCGACTTCATCGTGATACGGAATTAATTATTTCATCGAAGAATAAACCCCTTGGCAGGCCTTCAGGGGAGATAATCTTCTGTATTAAATTTTTCTTTCGACGCCATCTTTCTAGTCTAAGACAAAAGAAAATCTCTTTAGATGATTTTTTTTTCAAATCTCAGTAAAAAAAATAAAAAATAAAAAGTACCGCCATTGTTGTTCACTCCTTTTTGTTAAATAAGATTTCTTTTTTTTTTAAATTCATGTCAATACCTGTTTCATTTCTGTCTTGGTTTCCGTATTTATAAAGGTGAATTTAAAAAAACAAAAAACAACAACAGAAAAGAATCACAAAGAGGTGCACTACGTGATTTAAAATAGGCAGAATGGAGTCTTATCAATTTAATTTAAAAAATTCTTCTTTTTATCCTTATATTCTTTGAGTATTTTGTCCGCGAATAAAATGGGGAAAAAGAAGGAAAAGAATTAAATTAACAATTTTGAAAATGAACTTAGCAGAAGAAAAAAAAACAACAAAAAAATAAACAAAAATAAAATGCGTGGTTTCTCTTTAACAAATATACAAGGTCAACAAATGTAGTGGGTGACTACAGAGATTGAACTCTCAATCTCCTGATTTTTTTTATCTTGATATTCTTCGAGTATTTTGTCCGGAATAAAAGGGAAAGAAGCTGGAAAAGGAATAAATTAACAATTTTGAAAGTGAACTTATTAGAAAAAAAAATAGATAAAACCCGTGGTTTCTCTGTAACAAATATACAAGGTCAACAAATGTAGAGGTTAACTACAGAGATTGAACTTCCCAACCTCCTAATCGTGAGTGGTGGCTCATAGTAAGATTGCTGTCACCCCTGTTGGCTGAAGTGGCTGCTGAGAGGCATAAATACCAAGGCGGTTTCTCTCCCGAAAACAGGCTGTCCGTGCCGTCTGGCAACACTGCCTGTGGGCACCCGGGGGGATTGGATATGTGGTATGTTTTCTTTTAAACTCCCTATACCAAATACCTAAGATAAAAGAAACTGTCCTTAGTAGGCATGTAATGATAAGTCAGCTCACAATACGATAAATATTGCGATACACTGCTAATGTTCAACTAGAAAAGCTTAGTATTATCTGTGTTATTCTGACTATTGTCCCCATCTTCACTGTTATTTGTACAACGTTTCGGCCGATATACCCTCCGGCCTTCTTCAGGTATTTCTTGTCGGACTCGGGAACCTTCTCGGCTTGGGAACCTTCTTTTCGAACTCGGGAACTTTTTTGTCGTATTCAGGAGCCATCATAGTCCGAATAACACAGATAATACTAATGTTCAAGCCTCATCTCAAACATTCAGAGAAATAGAAACAGCTTGTTACTTAATTTAATTTCAAATTTACGAAGATATGCAGAACATCTTTTAATTTTAGAAAGACTGGACGGAACCTAAAATTAATCTGCTGTCTGAATTATTTTGGATTTGATGTACAAAATGGAAACCTGAAAATGATAATATTTTTTTCTTAATTCTAACGCATGTGTCAGTAACCAGAAATTGGAACCTCACCTAGATGGAGTTTAACGTCATACATTAAAAATCAGTCACCACATATAATTATAAAAGGTCATCGAATACCATGATAAAAATACCTTCATTAGTAGGCATGTAACGATACAGTCAGGTCAAAGTATAATAGTTACTGCGATACACTGCTTAAGGGAGTCAGATGTCAGAAATGCACAGCCACTACCGTATACTCTGAGAAAGAGAGCAAGACATTGTGTTGCCTGCCAGAATCTAACCCACGTCCTCCTGAATGTAAAAAAAAGAGAGACTTAAGCGTTGTGCAGATGCGAGGTTCGACTCAGGTGCCCGGATGATTATCCTGACCATATTAACCGATTTGTTTCTAACTCGGGTACCCCGGATGTTGAAAGCTACGTCCATAAATTGCGGGAGTCCAGAGACAGGACAGAGCGGCAAGCACACCTGATTGACCTACAAAGCAAAGCGAAGGAAAGGAAAAGAAGACAGACAGACAGATGACAAAAGGTTACTTTACCAGTTAATGTCGGACTTGATTGCAGATCCCCTCTCAACAAGCGTTCAACTAGAAATAGCTTCGTTCATAAATTAGTTTTAAATGTACGAAAATATGGCTGAAGCCGATTCAAAATCTTTAATTTTAGAAAGACCGCACGGAAACTAAAATAAATCTGCTGTCTGGAATTATTTTCAATTTAAAGTACAACAGGGAAATGGAAACAAAAAATGACACTGACTCTTTCTTAATTTTAACGCAGGGATCGGTAACCTTCAACCAGAGGGGACAAATCCGGCCCGCAACCCGAAATCTCAAGAAAAATACCCGTCCCTATGTACAAAATGAAAAAAAAAAACGAAAACTAAGTGAAACCCCTTTTGCAAATTATAAGAATATACAGCCATTATATGGGCATGGAATTCGGCATCGAAAAATGAGCCATGCTAATGAAAAACAAAGGGGAGGTGAGAAACCATAGACGACATATAACTTTCAAATCAGGAAAATATAAGGGTACTACCACTCTGGGTGGACCTGCAAGCAATGGTGATGATGGAGTGCTTCACATAGCCCAGACCTGCATTTTAGGGACTGCTCAGCCACCAGGAGTTCATCCTAATAGATCTTGGGTCACCACGTGCGGTCAACGTCTTACTGCTCTGCAGAGGTGCAGTCGGTGTATTCTAACGCCGCCGATGGGACATTGATCGGTTGGAGTCTCTCCGACTGACCGTCTAGCACTAGTAAGGGTTGAATTTGGTTTCATGTCACGGGACCACTTGCGTACCACTCAGTGACAACAATTCTGTGTTCAGGTTTTACGATTAACGGCCAACATGTGGCCACATTGGTGTGTAGTCTTACCTCTCTGAAGAGGTGCAGTCGGTGTATTCTACTTCTACAGGTTGCTCAGGAAGAAGGTTGAGAAATAAAACTAAATAGGATACGATAAAAAGATGTTATATCTCTCTCCTCTGTCTCTCCCTCTCTCTACCTATCTCTCTCTTTCTGTCTGTCTGTCTCTCTCTCTCTCTCTCTCTCTCTCTCTCTCTCTATATATATATATATATATATATATATATATATATTAGGGTGTGTCAAAAAGTATCGAGATTGAAGCAGTATTTACCAAGAGATGAATGAACAATGAATGTAACGTTCATTTTTTTCTGAATACATCATGTGTCAAAAATTACAGATTTTAAAGATATATTTACCAAAACAGAAATGAAGAATGTATGAATCGTTTTTTTTTTTTCAGAATACAAGGTGTGTTAAAAAGTACAAAAAATCTCGATATTTTTTACATACTTTCTTATATATATATATATATATATATATATATATATATATATATATATATATATATATATATATATATATATATATATATATATATATATATATATATATATATATATATATATATATATATATATATATATATATATACCGATTTTGATTTAAAAAATAAGGATTTGCTCTGACGAAGACCATTATTTCTTTGTACACTAAAGATATTTCTGTATTTTTCTATATTATTTTTTAAAATTTTATATTTAGAATAATAATAGATCCACGTATGTATGGATACACTTCTGGCCAAAACGTGTCAGTAAAATACAATAAAATAAACACACACACCACACACACACACACACACACACACATATATATATATATATATATATATATATATATATGAGGAAAAAATATAAGAAAGAAATGTAGATGGATAAAAATGATTTATCGATATCAAATGATATCGATAGAATTCATTTTTATCCATCTACATTCTTTACGCATTTTTCCTCATAATGTCGGATTCATTTCCATTCTCTCTCACACACACACACATACATATATACATATATATATATATATATATATATATATATATATATATATATATAATATATATATATATATATATAACGAAGAATGTATGGAACGTTATTTTTTTCAGAATACATGCTGTGTTAGAAAGTACAAAAAATCTCGAACTTTTTCTACATACCTTATATATATATATATATATATATATATATATATATATATATACATATAGTCCCTTTCTGTTATTTCACTGTTAGCGTCTTCATTTTAGACATGCACGAAGATTCGATTATTCGAATTCCAGACATCATTGATCGTATTTATTAAATCGATCTACCTAATGTCGCCGCAAAGAGACATGATCGATTTATATCCCCCCCCCCACCACACACACACACTCAACCTCTTCATTTTTTTTTTTTTTGAGTTCCTCCTTACTTAGTGCAATCAATGAATATTTTACGTTCCGTTGGTCGATTCGTCTTGTAAAAGTCAACGGTCTTTTAGAATAATCCAATATGCGTTAAAGAAAAGGAAATGCATGAGACAAAATGAACGTCATTCGTTGAAGGTACGGTGAAATGCATAGATATAGCGTGAGGTACCTTCCTTTGTGAAGTATATATATATATATATATATATATATATATATATATACAGGTTTTGTTGAATTGAACAGACAATTCCTGTATGACAAGTCTTTCATTGATCCGTTTTAATCTTCGGGACATCCTTCTGGTATCAGGGTGGAACTGGTATACCAGTCCACCGAAGGTTTCAACACTAGCACTTTCGGTAATACACTTTGCCATCCTCATGTGGGAAACGATGGAATAGTTTTCATGTCTCGTTTTTACCGAGAACGAGTTGTAGCAAGGAATTAGTGGGAGGTAATATCAATTGGTAGTGGGAGGTTTTTGGAATAGTATTAGTTTGAACAAAGCGCTAGTGTTGAAACCTTCGGCCGACTGGTATACCAGTTCCACCATGACACCAGAAGGATGGCCCGAAGATTAGAACGGATCAATGAAAGACTTGTCAGACAGGAATTGTCTGTTCAATTCAACAAAACCTCTATAAAAGAAAAATGTTGCCAAAATACACTTATATATATATATATATATATATATATATATATATATATATATATATATATATAAATAGATATATAAAGGTTTTACATATCTATTTATTTGGTGACAAAGATTTGAAACAAGTTCACCTGATGATTATTGACGCATGAAACCAAAATGGTTGTGACTGTTACTTTGTCACCAAATAGATAGATATGTAAAATTTTTATATATTTATTATATTATATTATATAACAGCTCTATTTTATATTGAGCACTCTACCAATAATACTGCGTTTGGCACAGCGTTCCAGTAAAAGCCCAAACAGTGACAATCCCACACTATATATATATTAACATTAACAGTGGCTTGAATATTGTATGTATATACATCTATTAATTATGGAGATTCGCTTCCGGTTTTTGTCTGTAACAAAAACTACGTCACTGCTTACGTAACATTACCCAAAATCGTCGTAACAAAATAAATACACTCCAAATTTGAACATGCAGCATTAGACAGTCCTCATTGTTTTTTAAAACAAGTTTTAATAAATACATGACTGGTATTATATATCTATATATAGTTTGTTTTATTTTAATACATATTAAAAGTTTACATTTCAAATTGTTTTATTTGTTAATCCTTTAATGAATTTGATGATTTTACTTACTTAGTGTACAAACTCGCTGACATTGAATTTTTTACTCCCACCCCTCTGGCGATATGTTTCAAAAATCTATTTTTACATCTAAAATACCAAAAATGATTACAATAATTTTGAATGTAATTGCAGAAGAAAAAATGAATGTCCAATGAAAGGTGAATGCATAGTAGAAAATGTTTCTAACCAAGTAACCATAAAGGTTGATAATGGATTCAACATGATTTATATAGGTGAACCTTTTGCTTTTACATGATGTCAATCCTTGTTGCGTTATTCAATGCCAATATCAGATTTTTCAAGCAATTATGCAAAAAATTGTGAAAAAAGTTCACTTTAATTAAAATTCTAATTATACCCTAACCATTCCCCCTAAAAAAACAAAACAACAATATATCAATATACAACACAATCAAAGGTTTTCGGCAAAAATAACCGAAGGGTTGACACGCCATAAAATTCAGCGAACCAATCAAAAGTCTTCGGCTTAAAATAACCCAAGTATTGACATCCCGTAAAATCCCATCAATTACCAATCAAAACTCTTCAGCAAGGGTTGACATGCCGCAATATCCCACCAATCATCCAAAGATTTCGGCACAAAATAACCCAAGGGTTGACATGCCATAAAATCCATAAGATAAACCGGGTATTCACACGTGTTACGCTTCGTGTAGCCATTTTTAAGCTGCAGGTGAGAGCACTTTACAGTGGAGGTCCTTTGTGGCATTAAGTTTCATTCCTGTTGAGTAGAATTCTATAAAACTTATCTGTTCGTCCGTGTATATCTCGAATCCTATGACACTTATGTTCCTTAGTGTTGAGCACGATCAACTGAACGCCTATCCACCAAGGCCTTTCAATAGTTAACCAAGCACGTGTTCGAGTGTTGTTGATGGGCCAATTCAGTCCACACAGCGTCAAAGAGTCTATGAATTTAAGTTGGGATTCACCGCACACCTGAATCAAAAGCCTTCGACGTAAAATAATCCAAGGATTGGTATGCCATGAAATCCAACCAACCCAGCAACCAATCCATCAAAACCCTTCGGCATAAAATAACCCAAGAATTGGCATACCATACAATCCAACCAAACAATCAACCAACCCATCAAAATTATTTCCACCCATGGGTATCTGAGCACCCTCTGAGTTTCGTCAGATCACATTCTTTATTGAAACTGGTATACAATTAAATTCAGCTTACTTTTATACATTCTCTCCTGATCCCAATTCATCTTATCTTTTTATTTATATATCTATATCTATATATAAAAAAATTAAAAAAAAATGTTTCTATCTTTTTAAAATAGCATACTTTTTTTTACTTTCAGAAACCTGCGTTCACCGATTCTTCTTCCGTTTTAACCTAACAACTATTGCATCCCTCTTGCATTCGTTGGCATGGCAACTGCTTTCATCTTCAGCTATATAAGACACTTAGTCAGAGATGCTGACTGTTTCATCTGTACTAAAGTCTGGGGTTAATAACTTGGAGATTTCTTGAGGGCAAAGCATTGTCTTTACTTTCGATTTTAACCCGATATATTGATCTATCATGTCTGGAAATATTTCAAAGCCTCAAGTCAAATCTTACGGCAGAATGTTCATTAATCACGGGGTCTGCCTCTAGCTAGAAATAGGTATGCATTTTCCACCAGTGACCGAAATCGGTGCTCCCAGCCTGGATATATATATATATATATATATATATATATATATATATATATATATATATATATATTAGTGTTGTAATGGGTCCAACGGAAGAAAATGAATATTTTACAAAAATTAATGAGTTTTTCTCTTATATGGTAGTATATCTGCTTAGCTCAGTCGCTAGAGTATTCCGCTAGGAATCACAAGGTTCTTGGTTCGATACCAACCTAAGCCAACTCAGAGTATGAGTCACCTGGGATGGAGCACCACATCTACCATCAGATCCTAATGCTAGTGCACAGATACGTTGTGCTACTTATACGCTGAATTGGCGAGGACCCGTATCGAACCCAGAACCTTGTTTTTCCAAATCGGACGCTATACCGACTAAAAGTGTTGTAATAAAGATGGCTTATTATATCCTCCCATAATTAAATTAACTTTCACTGCCAGCATAAAGCAATGATCGTCTGTTTACAGACTGGATCTCTCTGGTGATCGTAAAATATATATAACAAATATATAAACACATGCATGTATTTAATAGTTTAAACATCACCCTTCATGGCAGCTTTCAAAATGGCCGAGAGGTTAAAGAATCGGGCAGACGAAAATTCAATCGTGGTTTGCTCCTGATCGTTGGCAGTACCTGTATATAGCCACACTGAAGAGACGTGAAACGTCGATACAATTTTCTGTGGGTGACATATATATATGTTGAACCCACTATACAGTTTAAACACGAACTTGAATTGAATAACTCCCTACCTTTTTTAGACATCTTATTTAAAAGAAACAACAATAAACTTGAATTCAAAGTCCACCACAAACCAACAGCCGAAAAAGACCATATACATTATTACACCAACCATGACCCCCACACGAAAAGAGGTATTATAATAGGATTTTACCTTAGAGCCCTTCGCATATGTACACCAAAATACTTGAACAATGAATTCACTTATATAGAGAACACCTTCCAAAACCTCCATATCCCAAATCTTTTATACATACGCTAAGGCGAAAGCCCTGAAAATACATACTAAAAACCAATCACAAAACACCACCCAAACAAACCCTCATGAATCTAACCCCGCTGATAAATACATAAGTCTACCTAACAATAGTACCCACAACACCATATACAAAAATCTGAATAACCTAGGCATAAAAACCGTCAACCTAACCTCCAAAACAATACGCAACATAATCAAAAAAAAAAAAACTCCCGACACATAAAATCGGAAGCAGGCGTGTACATTATACATGAAATAACTGCCCACAAAGGGTATATTGGAGAAACATCTAGAAGCTTAGGAAAGCGCATTTACGAACATAAACGTAGCATTAGAATAGGCGACATAAATATTTTGGTCTTCCAACATGCGTTAAATGACAAACATAGTTTTGATTTCGAAAATGCGTATATGTTGGCCTATATCAATGACAAGAGACTTAAACACATTTTTGAAGCTAGTGCTATAAGCAACATAGATAATGTTAACTATAGACCTGGCTTCTTCAACATATCCAAATACATAGGCAAATCAATAATCGGTGGTTATAAGATTGCAAACCCCGGTATAAGAATATAACGTGGTACGTCTATGCATATATATATATATATATATATATATATATTATATATATATATATATATATATATTATATGTGGATCTGCGTATAAATGGATATATATTTTTATGTATTATTTTGTTTTGTTCTATATATATATATATATATATATATATATATATTTAAACGTTCTATCTATTAATCTTCTTATTTTCTAAACATTATTATCCATATAAAATACGTCATATTTTTGTTAGCATTTCGTTCTCCGCCTATTCACGTTTCTACATGCGTCATCGTATGATCTTCACTTTCCATTTTTGCATATGCAATGATAACGTCATCAGCTTTCGTAAACAAACGCACATATAAAAATAAACGGTCAATAACATCATATTCACACATTCACTATACACTTAACATCTTTTATTTTGTCCCTCACAAAAACATTCCTTAACAGTGTCCTGATGATGGTTTAATAGCGAAATAATTAAGTATTGATACATACAATTATTTCCCCTGATCATAACATCCTGTGATTGTTATTTTTTTTTTAAATAAATATTTTCTTCTCGTATATATATATATATATATATATATATATATATATGTGTGTGTGTGTGTGTGTGTGTGTGTGTGTGTGTGTGTGTGTGCAGTGATTCTGATAGCTTTTTGATTTACTGCGTTCCGGGAAGCATATATTAGCTTTGAAGTAGTCCGCCGGGAAAATATATGGGTCCCAACTAAAGTTTCTTAATAAACTGTAGGGTTTTTATTTATGTATTGAGGAAACCACTAAAGCCGTCCAACTCCTACATTGCAACATATCCTATGTATTTCATTTCTATGAAACTATTGAAATGTATTTACACTTAGCTTAACTCGGGGATACGATTTTGCTGCGTCTTTTTAGATGTCCGTACGTCAAGGACTCAGGACGCGTATCTATCAGCATCTCGTATATATATATATATAATATATATATATATATATATATATATATATATATATATATATATAAAAAGAAGGTCCGCAAAATGGATTATGTTTTAGTAATTTTTATTATTATTATTATTATTATTATTTTATTATTATTATTATTAGCATGTGTGATACGTGTTTTAGATTTTCTGATATCTTCTTCAGACATTAGTTATTCATATTCTGTAAGAATATGTATATATACACACACACACACACACACACACACACATATATATATATATATATATATATATATATATATATATATATATATTATACAATTATCTAACCCCTCACTACCTGTCTGGTGGGAGTGTAGAGAGATTTAATTTGTAACATCTGTGTTTTAGCAGGTGTTTTTCTTGGGTGGTAGCTCATGAATTTTAATTTTAAGGTCTTGAAATTTTATGGTTGTCTATTTGTTTATATTAATAGCAAAACTCCTTCTTCTGATGTTGTTTGTTTGATTTCTGATATTTGATAGGTCGTGTTTGTGTGTTTGTAATTTACTTTTTATTCTAAAGAATTTGTGTGTGTGTTGGTGGTTTATATATATGTGTATGTATATGTGTGTGAGTTTGTATGTGTCTGTTTGTGTTTCTGTGTGTGTTTCTGTGTGTGTTTTCGTGTATATGTGTGTGGGTTTTTTTTTCAGCTGTATCAACTGATAAATACAAATGAAAAGTTATTGACTGTTATATTTATGTACATAGACGTAAAACTGTGATAAGTAGATGAATTGATTTGTATCAAGTTATGAATAATTTCAACGATGTGATGACAGATATGAACAGATTGATGAAGAAATAAGCAGACGGAAATATCACCAAAAACGGATATGAACAGACAGACATTGGCAGACATATCTGAACAGGCAGGGGATCAATAGATATGAATAGGACAAAAAAAAACGAGAGAGATGGGGGATAGACAAAGAAAGACAGAGACAGAGAGACAAAGAGTAAGAAAGAGAGAGAGAGAGAGAGAGAGAGAGAGAGAGAGAGAGAGAGAGAGAGAGAGTGAGTGAGAGTCTGTGTGTGTGTGTATATGTGAGAGAGAGAGAGAGAGAGACAGACAGACAGAGAAAGAGAGAAAGAGAGTGTGTGTATGTGTGTATGAGAGATACAGAGAGAGACAGAGACTGAGAGACAAAGAGTAAGAAAGAGAGAGAGATAGAGAGTGTATGTGTGTGAGAGAGAAAGAGAGACAGACAGAGAAAGAGAGAAAGAGAGTGTGTGTATGTGTGTATGAGAGATACAGAGAGAGACAGAGACAGCGACAGAGAGAAAGAGAAAAAGTTTGTGTATATAGTGAGAGACACAGAGATACAGAGAGTAAGAAATAAAGAGAGAGAGAGAGAGAGCTATTGTGTGTGTTTGTGTGTGAGAGATAGATTGACAGAGAGACAAAGAAAGAGAGAGTGTGTGTGTGTATACGTGTGTGTGAGAGAGTGTGTGTGTTTGTGAGAAGGAGAGAGAGAGAGAGGGAGAGAGATTCTGTGTGTTTGTGTAAGTGTGTATATGAGTGTGTGTGCGTGTGTTTGTGTGTGTATGAGAGTGAGAGAAAGTGTGTGTGTGTGTGTGTGTGTGTGTGTGAGAGAGAGAGAGAGAGAGACAGAGAGAGAAGAGAGACAAAGAAACAGAGAAAGAGAGAGAGAGATAGAGTGTGTGTGTATGAGACAGAGAGACAGAGAGAGAGAGAGAGAGAGAGAGAGAGAGAGACACACACACACACACACAGATAGAGACAGGAAAAGAGAGCGAGAGAGAGAGAGAGAGAGACAGTGTGTGTGTGTGTGTGTGTGACAGAGAGACAGATAGGCAGAGACAGAGAAAGAGACAGAGAGAGAGTGTGTGTGTATGTATGTGTGCCTGTGTATGTGCGCACGCGCGTGTGTGTGTGTGTGAGAGAGAGAGACAGACAGACAGACAGACAGACAGACAGAGAAATAACATCGAATATAAAAAGATCTGTATTCGATAAAAAAAAGAAACTATCTGAAAGTTATCTGTTGCATCCTTTTTAAATAGTGAAAATTCTTGTCATATAGATTTCCTCTCTATCTATCTCTCAATACATAGGATTTTTTAAAAAAATTAACATTTTCATAAATCAGAATGTTTGTAAAAAGAAAAAAAAGGGAAGTGCATATTATTTTCTGAATGTTTATATTATAAAATTTTATTATTTGGATCATGAGTTTGAGTGTCATGTTGTTTTATATTTTGGCTGCCACTATCAGTTGTTATATTTTCAACCTAAATTTAATCAAATTTGATTTTAGAGTAAATAAAATTGAAATAAATACAAAAATTGAAGTAAATATTGATGGATTCAAAATTAAAGGTTGAAAATTTGATTTTCAAATTGATTTTCTGTAATTTCATGTAAGTGCCAAATTCTTTACCAAAGGTGTCTACCACCAACAACTGCAACATTGTAACAGTGGTCAAATAAATTTGGCCAATATTTAGTTAATGTTCCCCAGTTTTTTAGAAAAGTCCTATTGCAGAGTGATCAATCGGCAGGTGGGTAGGTATTTCTATGTGTGGGTTCCTCTCCCTTCAATGCACCTCACATATTAATCCTTTCGTGTTGTATTTTATCTAATTTTTACATTTATAATAATTAAGTAATGAAAAACTGTTTCTTATACTAATTTTATGACTGAAAAATCAGCTAAACCAAATTTTACAAAATGACACATTCAACAAGAATCGGGAATAGAAAAACGTCCATTGATGCAAATGAAACTAAATCTTTTATTCGAATAGATGATCATCAATATGCGAGGAAATGATATATATATATATATATATATATATATATATATATATATATATATAGTAAATGAAGAAAAACTCTAAACTTGCTTCATTACAATAATTTATTTCAACCATCTTCAGGTAATCACAAGAACATGACTCTTTATAAAGGTATTATAACTGTGACTGAGTAAAGGAAAAATAAGTAAGAGTCATGTTCTTGTGATTACCTGAAGATGCCGTATTAATACGGTTGAAATAAATTATTGTAAAGAAGCAAGTTTAGAGTTTTTCTTCATTTAATAAATATCTTGCTCTGTCCTTCTACTCACTGGTATTAGGTACATTGAGCTCTCCTTATGGTCTACCTGCATCAGCTTGGTTAAACCACACATGGAAAGACCCTAACTACGGAAAAAAAAAAAAAACTATATATATATATATATATATATATATATATATATATATATATTATATATATAGTGTAATGGTCGATTTCCGGTGAGATACGTCACACAGTTTCGAAAGAAAAATAACGGCTAAACAATGCCATATCCTTTCACATCAATTTTTTTCTCGCATTTGTTTCATTTTACTTTTCCTTTACACAGTCACAGTTATAATACCTTGATAAAGAGTAAATGTCACCCTAAATATTGGAATAAATGAATCGAACCAGGGACTCTGTTTTTGCTCTTTTGGTTCTTTTTTTTTTGTTCGCAAATGTTCATTACTCATGCTTCATGATATTAAAAAAACAACAACAAAAAAACGTTCACAAGAACAGAGTTGATGCGCAATAAATGTATGTATGTATGTATATATATATGCGGAAAATCGGATTGGAATGAATCCGACAGAATGAGGTAAAATAAGAAATGAAAGAACAAAACTCAGACAAATAGTATATTTCGCTGGAATGTTAAATTCCACTTCTTCAGCCTTTATTGAATCATTAGGATCATACAAGTGTTTAATAGAAGGGGAAAGTAGGTAGGTGGGTAAGTTTTGTGGTGAAGAAAAGATTTGATTGGTTATAGGAGACATCTTTGGGGAGGATAAGTAGGGAGATAGAAGGGACAGGAGCAGGTAGAAAAATGAATGGTGAGGACACCAGATAGGGGAGGGGAAGTAGCCATTTCTTGGAAAGAGATTTGAGTAAAAGGAAATAGTAAATGAAAGTAATAAAAGGGGGGTGGTTAGATGACCTTAAAATCAAAATCAAACCAGTAAGTTAGTGTGTGGGTATTGGCCCACATAGGTCAGCAAGTGAGGGTCAATAGGAGAGGATAGGTTAGTTGGGTGAGAAAGAGAAAGGAATAAAGTATAGATAAGTAAGTAAATATACACACAGACACACGCACACGTAATGCAGCTTGAGAATCAGAAGCATTATAGTTTATAGAAAAACTCAAAAGAGTTTGTTGTAAAAGTTTATATAAAAATGTAAAGTGGGTATCAAAATAGTATAGTATATATTTTTCAGCTGTTAAAAAATATACAAGTCCACATGGTAATTTGAAAAAAGATGTTAGATTTCCAAAATTTACTTGTGGCGTTGATAAGTCCGTAGTTATAGATGAAAGTCTTCAAGGTGTAAAAGTCCCAGATATAATGTTTTTTCATTTGACAAATATGAAAAATAGATGGAAATTAATCCGACAGTATGAAATTTAACATTATGAAAAAACATATGATGTTTGTTATGTAATTGCTGACAGTACTGTTTCGACCAAATCGATAAGTTGGTCTTCATCAAAGAGCGACATAGATGGGAAGAGAAGATATCCGTTAAAAAAGACTGTTTACAGAAACGAACGCTGAGTTCAACCGCTGAAGTTTTTTGAAAAATGCATGTTCTGTTTTAAAAAAAATAAAATAAATTTTATTTTTAATTTTTAAAAATCAGAAGCATTATAGTTTATAGTAAATCTGGGAACATGAGCCTCCACCGATAACATAAAATGGAAAGGTGACTGTGTTCTATGA
>CM042171.1:5226880-5229380 GCA_023376005.1 Doryteuthis pealeii | reverse complement strand
GACAAAAAACGAATTAAAAGAGGATTTAATGCACGGATACATTTTCCCGGTTCCTGTCAGTTTTTGGGACAGATATAAATCGGGATTTTAAGTTTTACAACGCATGGATGACTCCCTCTTAAATTGAGCACGGTAGGAAGAACAAATGACAAGTGAGTTGTTTGTTTTTAATTTTGCAATTTATAATTCATATTCAAACATTATAAACATATATATATATATATATATATATATATATATGTATATATATGTATACACACACACACACACACACACACGCATATATATATATATATATATATATATATATAATATAATATATGGTAATTTTGCAATTTATAATTCATATTCAAACATATATATATATATATATATATATATATATATATATTATGGACTCTCTCGTCGATTTTCGAAGCATGAGGGTTCACACACACAAAGAACACCCACACAGTGATTTTTTTTTATAGTGGTGAAGGCTTGTGTTGGACCATCCACACTTTTTGGCACAGTCGATAGGAAAGAATTGGTGAATGAAGGGTTGCCACAAACCCAATCAACGATCGACCTCAAGAATTTTGAATTCAGAGTTATCCCTCTCCTAGACTGGTTACCTACCCAAGGCTGAAGGGCCCAGTCTGCCCTACTATTTAACCCATAGCTGGAGGGAGAATATATGGATTCATACCTTCGTCTAGAAATTGAACTCTCACCACTAGCCCATATATATATATATATATATATATATATATATATATATATATATAATGGGCCCGATTTAGCTTAGTCGGTAGAGTGTTCAGCTAGTAATCACAAGGTTCTTTGTTCGATACCGTCCCCCCGCCAACTCAGCGCATGAGTAGCACAGGGATCCGTGTGGTAAAGTGAGGAGCTGATGTTAGGTGTGGCACTCCACCTCAGATGCTGAAATAATCTCCTTGGTCTAGCGCTAGTGAAAAGGGGATACACTCCCTTGCTGTCTGGCTGATATCGACATTAGGCGTCCCCGACCGATGGTTGAGATGTTAAAAACAGACGTGAAATGGTTGAGATGTTAAAAACCAGTCTTTATATATATTATATATATATATATATATATATATATATATATATATATTAATATACCAAGCGTGTTGGTAGATCCTTGCGGAGAGAAAAAACCGGCAGAGAGTTTGATTGTAAAAATATACTACCAAACATCAACCAGGAAGAAAAAAAATTTTGAAAAAAAGAAAAGACCAAGATATTCGTACAACAAAAAATAATCTATTGGTATAGTATTTGGCCAAAAGAAAAAACAATTTATATGTATATATATGTATATAAGATATATATATATTCATATAACCGCTAGGAGAAGCTAATTTGTAAAAAGTGCTCGATACCTAAGTAGAGCCAAGTAATAAGGATATCTACTGAGTCAGACGAACCTACTATTAGTTTCGCATAAAGCTCTTCAGGGCTAAAATCTGAGTCAGATTTTTAGCCCTGAAGAGCTTTATGCGAAACTAATAGTAGGTTCGTCTGACTCAGTAGATATCCCTATATATATATATATATATTATATATAATATATAATAACATTTAAAAGGCTTGTGAAAAACAGAAAATATTCTTACATTTTGAGTATCAACAACGGCCTTTAAACATCGTAAACAAAGGCTCACAAGATTTGCTAGTCCACAATTTTCTTTCATATTATTAATGATTATAAGCTCTGTTGATGGTGTAAATAAAAACGGAACGTTTTAGCGTCGGCATCAGAAATATCAATTGTCAACATATTCTATTGATTTTTCTCAAAAATTTTAAACATTTACATTGTGGGATGTTATATCCATATTTTCATATACATGTATATATATATATATATATATATATATAGTATAGCAGCGGCTAGCCGACGAAGCCCGGGTAGTGGAGATAAAAACATGGTTTAATCATCGTTTGCAGATCTATTACTATTGAATACCGAGTTCGGTCCTCGCAGGATGACCCATAAAAATCACCACGTAAAAACGATCTTAATTTAATTCTACCTGGTGGGAGGTCAGGGAATTTCTTTTCGTCAGATTTGAGGGAATGACATATGGCAAAACTTGCAAATCGGTCGAAAAAATTGAAACATATTACAGCCGGGTTAGCTCAGTCGGTAGAGCGTTCGGCTAAATATCACAAGGTTCTTAGTTCGATACCGGTCCTCGCCAACTCAGCGTTATGAGTAGCACAGGGATCTGTGCGGTAAAGTAAGGAGCTGATGGTAGGTGTAGCGCTCCACCTCAGATGCAAAAACAATCTTCTTGGTCTAGCGCTAGTGGAAAGGGGATAGATTCCCTCGCTGATTGGCTGATACCTACATTAGGCCACCCCGACGACTTTACTTACTTACAGGTGACCTAGAAAAAACAGAACCCAAATTATTTATTTTCCCATTAAACTAACCCTAAACCCCATCTCTAACTCTAACCCTAACCCCTAGTTAAAATTAACAGTTTTATTA
>CM042171.1:5191880-5221880 GCA_023376005.1 Doryteuthis pealeii | reverse complement strand
AAGGCTCACAAGATTTGCTAGTCCACAATTTTCTTTCATATTATTAATGATTATAAGCTCTGTTGATGGTGTAAATAAAAACGGAACGTTTTAGCGTCGGCATCAGAAATATCAATTGTCAACATATTCTATTGATTTTCTCAAAAATTTTAAACATTTACATTGTGGATGTTATATCCATATTTTCATATACATGTAATATATATATATATATATATTATATAGTATAGCAGCGGCTAGCCGACGAAGCCCGGGTAGTGGAGATAAAAACATGGTTTAATCATCGTTTGCAGATCTATTACTATTGAATACCGAGTTCGGTCCTCGCAGGATGACCCATAAAAATCACCACGTAAAAAACGATCTTAATTTAATTCTACCTGGTGGAGGTCAGGGAATTTTCTTTCGTCAGATTTGAGGGAATGACATATGGCAAAACTTGCAAATCGGTCGAAAAATTGAAACATATTACAGCCGGGTTAGCTCAGTCGGTAGAGCGTTCGGCTAAATATCACAAGGTTCTTAGTTCGATACCGGTCCTCGCCAACTCAGCGTTATGAGTAGCACAGGGATCTGTGCGGTAAAGTAAGGAGCTGATGGTAGGTGTAGCGCTCCACCTCAGATGCAAAAACAATCTTCTTGGTCTAGCGCTAGTGGAAAGGGGATAGATTCCCTCGCTGATTGGCTGATACCTACATTAGGCCACCCGACGACTTTACTTACTTACAGGTGACCTAGAAAAAACAGAACCCAAATTATTTATTTTCCCATTAAAACTAACCCTAAACCCCATCTCTAACTCTAACCCTAACCCCTAGTTAAAATTAACAGTTTTATTACAAAATTTAAGCGTTCTGTTTTTTTCTGGGTCACACTAAATTTTCCGACCGATTTGCAAGTTTAGCCCATCACATAATGATATAGTAAGAAATTTTAATTCAATGATCAACTATATTTTGTAAATAAAATATAAATGACGCGATTTAATAAATTTCAAATTAATATTTCGAAAAGAAAAACAGAATTAAATAAAGTAATCAAATTTATGTAAAACGATAAATAATCTTATAACATTATTAATTCAAAAACGTAGTCGATCGAATGTCAAATTATTATAGTAAAGTATACTATATCATAATTTGAGTTTTCAGGTATTTCCGTGAAATGTATTAGGTAATCTAATGGTAATACTATTATCTCTTGGGCACTATTCTACATTAGCATCATGATTTTATTTGTATTTCTAATGTTAAAATAAATAAATTAACGCGATTATGAAAAATAAAAAAAGGTTTTGTTTATAATTGACGAACGACGGGAATTTATAAAACAAAGTTGAGTTGTCTTATCGTTAAGTGTTTTCGTTTGATTTATTTAATTCGTTTTAAAAATAATTCAATTTATAGAAAGCATACTAATTACATAATTAGAAAGATCTTTTTACTAACCAAATAAATATTTTAAGATAGAAACAGAAATATGCGATAAATAAGATTTGATTTTATGTTAAAATTTAAGTATGAAAAAATGATACTACGAATTCTAGGTTGACTGAAACAAATATAATTTATTTAACTCGCTGTAAAAAATAATTCCATTGATAAAAAACTCAATCAAATTACATATTTACAGAGATTATTTCATTCTCTTTCGAACAATATGGATATCTTAAAGAAGAGTGAACCGTAAATAAGTGAGAAAAAAGAATTTGTTTTTTTCTTCTTGAAATTTAGAATGAAAAAAAAAATACTTATCAGCTCTCTGAAGCCAATTTTTTTTTAACTCGCTGTAAAAATAATTCAATTAATAAAAACGCATAAAAATTGCATATTCAGAAAGATTATATTATTTTCTTTTCAACAATATAAATATTTTAAAGATTGGTCCAAGAATATGTGATAAATTCCTAGCAGAACGGATTAGACTGCAAAATGTATTCGCTAAACTGATACATTTCTGCTGTAAATCGCTATAAATACGCTGTAAAAAAAAAAAAGTCAGCCAGCGGACAATATTTTATTATCAGCAGGTTCTGGTATATGGATAGTTCTGCAAATTGGGTGATTTTGGCTTAATTAATTAATTATATCCCTTAATTAGTAAAAATCAATAACCAAATTTGATGTGTTTCTTAGGTATAAGGATATTAATCTATATGCAAGATTTCAATTCTGAGTGACTTCTCTTTTCTGTGTTATAGATCAACACGTACATACCAAAAACTCTTTTATATATATATATATATATAATATATATATATATATATATATATATATATATATATATATATATATATAAGTAAAAGTAAAGTCGTCGGGCGGCCCTAATGTCGGTATCAGCCAAGCAGCGAGGGAGTATATCCCCTTTTCACTAGCGCTAGACCAAGGAGATTATTTTAGCGTCTGAGGTGGAGCGCCAACCTACCATCAGCTCCTTACTTTACCGCACAGATCCCTGTGCTACTCATAACGCTGAGTTGGCGAGGGCGGGTATCGAACTAGCAACCTTTTGGTTTCTAGCCGAACGCTCTACCGACTGAGCTAATCTGGCCCTAACATTGAATGATATATGGAAAGAAAATGTTGTTTGGATAAAAAAAACTCATTTATTGAAATGCCGATGCGTGTTTCGACCAATATTTGTATGCATAGTATCCCATTTAGTATTATTTTAAGTTTAAAATAAGATAAGATAAGATATAATAATAATAATAATAATAATAATAATAATAATAATAATAATAATAATAATAATAATAATAATAGAGAGACATTTGGATGAGTTCAAAAACGAAACTTTTTTGAATACTTAAGAAAAATTGATGTTAAAAGGTTTCAACAAAGTGTCTCTTGAATAATAAAAAAAAATTTTTTTCTAAGTTCCCATTTTCTGAGAAGTCTAATTTTGAATGTATATATTATATTTGTATATCACCCTTTACCCATGCTTCACACTAAATCCCCAAATATATATTATAAACACACTCACACACACACACATATATATATATATATATATATATATATATATATATATATATATATACATATGAGGAAAAAATGAGTAACGAAAAGAAATGTAGATGGATAAAAATGAATTTTATCGATATCACTTTTAATCGATATCATTTACACGTGTGTTTCGGTCTATTTATCAAAATGTATACGGATTTACGTTATTATTATTATTAAAATAATCAGATGGAGTTGAAATGATGATAATAATAATAGGAAAAATGCATAAAATGTTCCGTACACAGAGAGATTTTGCCGACCTTCATCAGAGTGGTATTTTTATTTTTTGAGTTGGAGACAAGAATAGAATTTCAAATGTTCGAAAAAGAATATTTTTTAAATCGTTATGAACACAGAGGCCGTTAGGGACAGTTAAAAAATTTTGAAAGTTTTGGTGGAATTTGTATTGCAAAGATTGAAATGTTATTAGTAATCATAAAACTTGTTGATGTTTGAATGAAATGTGTTTTCATGTTATTGTTTGGGGTAAGAAAAAAAATTCATTTTTATCCATCTACATTTCTTTTCTTTACTCATTTATTCCTCATATTGTCGGATTCATTTCCCATTCATACACACACACACACACACACACACACACACACACACACACACACATATATATATATATATATATATATATATATATATATATATATATATATTTATACTAAAGCTAAAAGAATCAATGTTTGTCTCCTAAAGAATATTTGCCTGTTTAGTTTAATGACACAAAATATATACTAAAATATTCCTTGCTTTTAGGATTGAGTTCTGTTTTAAAAACGAGAGCAAATATTACTTAAATCAATCAATTAATTAATTAATTATTTAATATAAAAAATATCAAAGCTGAGAGAATCAATATATGTCCCCTAAAGGCTTTTTAACTGTTTAGTTTAATGACATAAAAGTTATACTGAATTATTATATATATATAATATTACACACACAATGTATATATTATATTTGTATTTCACCTTTTACCCATGCTTCACACTAAATCCCCAAATATATATTATAAACACACTCATACTCACACACACAAATATATTTATATATACATATATATTATCTCTCAGAGAATATTATTGCATGAGACGTCATTATTTAAAACTATAACTAACCTTTACTTCTGATTTTCAAATTCGTAACAACTAAGATACATCCCATACAAAAAAGAAAAATACTAAATGCACAACAACTTCAGAAACGTGTAAGAAAATATTAAAATGAGTTGAGGCCTTGACTTTATTGAGAGCAAAAAATTATGATAACTTGATCCGCCTTATTACAATTACCTTATTTAAGAAATATTGAGAAATATAGATTTTTCTGTAATTACTACTGGTTTCAAATTTTTACTATTATTCTATTTTTTTTTTTTTCATCAACAGTTTCCAATCAACGTTATTAAATTCTCGTGTTGTTTTATTTTTGTTTGTTTTCTTATTTGTCATAATTTCTTGTGAATTAATTTCCAAAGTACTTGATTACGGTATTGGAAATCGATTACATACAATTGAATGAATTACGTTGTGAATGAAAACATTCATTTGTCTGCTTTGGGTCAATAACGCAGAAATTACCCTTTCAAAAAAAAAAAAAAAAAAAAGAATTAAAAAAAAGAAATTGAAAATACAATAAAAAGCAAAAAAAAAAAATACAAAAGAAAAAAATGAAGGCATATTGTAAAAATATTGATAATTATAAAAAGAAAATAATGGTAGTTGTAAAGAGAAGACGATAGGAAAAATTGTCAGCCATTTTGTGCGCATGTACGCGTGTGTGTGTGCGCATGCGTGTGTGTGTGAGTGTTTTGCTTGCTTTTCAAACATTCAAATATGGCCGTCTGCGTAACAATGGCGCGCTAATTATTCTGCATTGTTATGGAAATGATGAAAAGTAAAATTACGGCATCAACAACAACAAAACCTGAAAAGGAAACAGATAGGTGCATTGTTTTCAAACAATAAACAAATGCTGAATCTGGAATTGACGTTGTTAAATTTTTAAGTTTGAATTTTCGCCGCAACCGTAAATCGACTGCCGGGCGTGGGAAACCGGAAAGACGATGAACATGCAGCAGAAATAATAATAATAATAATAATAATAATAATAATAATAATAATAATGCTGATGGTTATTATTATAATGATAATGATGATGATTACACTACTACTATTACTACTACAACAACTAATAATAATAATAATATAATAATAATAATAATAATACTGATGGGCATGGTGTTGATGATTATTATAATAATGATAATGGTGATGATGATTATACTACTACTGCTAATAATGATAATAATAATAATAATATTAAGAATGCTGATGGTTAGGATTATAATGGTAATGATGGTGCTTACACTACTACTACTACTACTACTAATAATAATAATAATAATAATAATAATGCTGATGGTTATTATTATAATGATAATGATGATGATTATACTACTCCTATTACTACTACAACTAATAATAATAATAATAATAATATTGATAATAATGATAATAATAATGATAATAATAATACTGATGGGGATGGTGTTGAGGATTATTATAATAATGATAATGATGATGATTATACTACTACTGCTAATAATAAAAATAATAATAATAATAATAATAATAATAATAATGCTGATGGTTATTATTATAATGATCATGATGATGATTATACTACTACTATTACTACTACAACTAATAATGATAATAATGATAATAATAATAATCATAATAATGAGAAGAAGAAGAAGAAGAAGAAGAAGAAGAAGAAGAAGAAGAAGAAGAAGAAGAAGAAGAAGAAGAAGAAGAAGAAGAAACTAATGATTGCCCAAAAGCTAAGCCTCTTTAAACTGGCAGGGTATGGACCCATTCTTAAAACTCCTGAAGGTTAGCCATGCCCTCACACATGCACAGAAAGAAAGAAAAATTACAGTGCCAAGTGGGCTTCAAGATTTAAACTTCATTTTTGCGGTCAACTAACGAAAACCGGTTTAAATCTTGAACTGAATATCCAGACTCGGGATACACTTTTAGCAGCGCTTATGACTAAGATTCTCCCCCCCCCCGAAATCTGTAAGGATACTGGTTATCATCACTGATAACCTCCTTTAGTGCATTTCGGCAAGGTTTAAGAAGACAAACAGCGCAACTGGATTTCAAACTCGCTTTCAACGATGTTTCTTATTTTCAGGTTCTCGGGAAACTGTTGCAATTGCCCCAATATTAATAAACGTTATTTTTCCACGTTAAATTACGCGCGCTATTCTAAAAGCATCGTTTAAAATGATGACATCATTAAAATTTAACAATGTTAATTAAAATAAAGATTATGAAAATAAGGGCGTTAATTATGAATGTAATAAAAATGATTAAATGATAATTAAAAATTATCGATATTATTAGGTATTATTTATTACTAAAAATTGATACTAAAATATATAAGAAAATTGTATGCTTATATATAATGAGTCCTCTTATGAGAATGGTAAATAAAAACTATTATTTGTATTATTCGGGCTATTGTCCTCATTTTCATTGTTATCTGCACAACGTTTCGGCTGATGTGTCCTCCAGACTTCTTTGGGTATTCCTTGTCTGAAATTGGACACATAGCCTAATGGATAAAGGAGGTAGGTTAAGACAGTTCTAAGTGACAGTTATCTCTAGACTGTAGGTTCAATCCTGGTCAGGGACACCAGTAAAATAGAATAATGGTTAACACAGCTTAACGACTTGACTTTTTTATATATAAAACTAGCATCCGTAAAAATGGTTAAAAGAAGAACCAGAAGTACTCGGAATGATAACACTTTCGGATAGTGTATGAATTGCCCCAATCACTATTGGTTTCCTGTCAACTTCATGTTTAACAAACTTTTAATCTCTCTGTCATAACTATCTTTCGGCTTTCATTTACCTTCGTTCTCACTCATTGATAACAGACTCCAAAAACATTAAACCAACCATATTTCTTTGTCCTCGATATAAAATGTCATTTTTTGTTTAAAAAGTGACATGGCTTCACTAAGGTCTTGATCGGACCAGTTCATAGTCGGTATGTGGTGTGTCATCGTGTCTTAGTTTCTTCTTTTTTCGAAGAGGCTACGACATTGGTGAGGGATAAGAGATGGAAACGTGGCTTCCAGACGTTTTTTTTTTCTTTTTAATTATCAAAAGTATTTCTTATCTTCCGACAAGGACTTGTCATTGATGGTATGTACTCAAACATTGTTATAGAAGAAAAATTATACGGTATAAAGGTCTGTTACTCACAGGAATTCGAGTCGGCAATATGGCGTTGGTATCGTCTTGTTATGGAGAATGGAACTTAAAATACAAGAAAATAGAAGAGAACACGTTGTGCTGCTCTGCATTCACATAGGCCACATCTACATTCCCCATCATCATTTACTTGAGAACACAGAATCCCCAATGATCTAACGCAACAAAATACAACCAAGCAAGTAATTTGAAAAAACTACATCACCCATCATCATTTAATAGAGGGCACAGAATCCCAATATGCACTACATGCCAAGAGAGATTTACAGTGTAACATATACTGCTAGAGTGTGTAGACTTTGATCTAGTGCAAAGAAAACTACCAAGCAAAGTAATATGAAAAAACTACCTCACCCATCAACATTTAATAGAGGGCACAGAATCCCCAATATGCACTACATGTCAAGAGAGATTTACAGTGTAACATATACTGCTAGAGTGTGTAGACTTTGATCTAGTGCAAAGAAAATACTACCAAGCAAGTAATATGAAAAAAACTACCTCACCCATCAACATTTAATAGAGGGCACAGAATCCCCAATATGCACTACATGCCAAGAGAGATTTACAGTGAAACATATACTGCTAGAGTGTGTAGACTTTGATCTAGTGCAAAAAAAATACAACCAAGCAAGTAATTTGAATAAAACTTTGCAAGAAAATAAGGCCATCCAGGATTTTACATTTCCTAAAAGAAGTGGGATTGTACTAAAAAAATATGAATAATTGAACAATAGTAAAAAAAAACGTATCGCTCAAACCAGCACATGAAATGTGGGCCGCCCAGTAAGGACCTACATTGATTTGTTTTGTTTTGTTTTGTTTTACGGCATATCAACCTCAGTGGGTTATTTAATGCCGATAAAGTTTTGAAATAAATTCATTCTTAATGCATAATACAATTTGGTTTATCAACTCTTGTTTTTCTATTTAACCCATAGATGGGACCCTAACAGGTACTACCACTCCGGGTCAGAGTGGACCAGGGAGCAATGATGATAAAGGGGTGCTCCACATTCCCCAAACCTCCAAAACTAGAACCTCACCATCAAGGAGTTTAACGTCATTCCCAGGACATAAATTCAAATTGAATTTTTACTTAAAAAATAATTCTTAATGGATAATACATTTTTTTATAAATACATTTTTCTATTTAACCCATATATGGGACCCTAACAGGTACTACCACTCTGGGCCAGAGTGGACCAGGGAGCAATGGTGATGAAGGGGTGCTCCACATTCCCCAAACCTCCAAAACTGGAACCTGACCATCAGATAGAGTTTAACGTCATTCCCAGGACATGTATACCCGCAGCCACCGCCTTCTAGCACCCATATAATAAAGAGGGGTTGGGGCTTGCCATAAGGGCAATAGGGTTGGGGCAATCATATAGGTGCTAGGGGACCTACATTGACCGACTGTGCGCGGATACTGGACGCTGCGCAGAGCCCCCCGTGTGTGGGGGGCAATGAATGATAGAGAAGGTTGGCGAGAGATTGTCATAGATATCCGTGCCAATTAGGAGACACGATTATGATGTTGAAAAATCTATACATTAGTCGGCAGTCAATGATCCACCAAGGTTTATATGCCGTAAAACAAAACAAAATAAACATAAACTTTTGTTCGGTGATCTGCTGGTACTGCAAAATTAACTAGATGACGTGTTATTTTCTTCTTGCTGATTAAAACTTGGTATTGTTTGGCTCCGACGGCGTAATAGCTAGAAACTGCGCCCGAGATGTGTGAAAATGCAATTAAATCGGAAATGTGCTGGTGTAGGGAATTTTCACTGGTACTGGTTTTGGCCAACTTAGTCGGTTACAAAGTAAGTAAGACGGTGTTTAAGCATATTATTGAAATAGTGGAACCTGTCGATATACCACTGTATGATAATTCAATTGCGATTCAAGGATGTCTGCAAAAATGATCTCAGGTGCTTTGGCATTGTCCCTTCCAGCTGGAAAATTTGGCTCAAGACCGCCCTCGGTGGCGGCAGAATCTCCATAGAGGACTGTACATGTCAGAAGTCACCCTGATACAACATCATGAAGCTAAGGGGTCCATAAGAAAGCAACGGCAACAAAGCATCGGAACATCATCATCTACAGGGACAACCTACAAATGCAAAATCTGTGGTCGAGAATGTTTCTCAAACATAGGACTTCATAGTCACAGGAGGCGCTGCAACTTCAGGGGCACACACAAACTTTTATCATAGTCTTTCCAGACTGAATTGCCAATGATGATAATTCAATTATTGCAACGTGGATTGGTTTAGCTCAGTCGGTAGAGTGTTCGGTTGGGAACCTTAATGTTCCTGGTTCGATACCGGCCCTCGCAATTTCAATTTATGTGTAGCACAGCGATCTGTGCGGTAAAGTAAAGGAGCAGATGATAATCGCATCTATTTTAGATGGCGAGTCTCACAGATATATTACTAATAGACAGCGAGATCGAACCATGACACCCTGTCGGTGGGGCGTTTTAGTGCACTGACTGCATCTCTGCAGAGGGGTAAGACATGAGTTTATAAAACAAAATAGTATTATGCATTAAGAATGAATGATATGAACAAAGATAGATAGATAGATAGAGAGATAGATAGATAGATATGAACAGTCTGTGATAGATAGATAGATAGATAGATTTGAACAGTCTAAAATAGATAGATAGATAGATAGATATGATCAGACTGCGATAGATAGATAGATAGATAGATAGATTTGAATAGACTAAGAAAGATAGATAGGTAGATAGATAGATAGATATGAACTGACTAAAATTGATAGATAGATAGATAGATAGATAGATATGAACAGACCTCGATATATATATATATATATATATATATATATATATATATATATAATATATATATAGAGAGAGAGAGAGAGAGAGAGAGAGAGATAGATAGATATGAACAGACTGCGATAGATAGATAGATATGAACAGACTGCGATAGATAGATAGATAGATAGATAGATAGATTTGAACAGACTAAAATAGGTAGATATAGATATGAACAGACTGCGATAGATAGATAGATAGATTTGAATAGACCAAGAAAAATAGATAGGTAGATAGATAGATAGATATGAACAGACTAAAATTGATGGATAGATAGATAGATAGATAGATAGATATGAACAGACCTCGATATATATATATATAGATAGATAGATATGAACAGACTGCGATAGATAGATAGATAGATAGATAGATATGAACAGTCTGTGATAGATATATAGATAGATAGATAGATATGAACAGTCTGTGATAGATAGATAGATAAATATGAACAGTCTGTGATAGATAGATAGATAGATAGATAGATAGATAGATAGATATGAACAGACTGCGATAGATAGGTAGATAGATAGATAGATAGATAGAGAGAGAGAGAGAGATATATATGAACAGACTGCGATAGATAGATAGATAGATAGATAGATAGATAGATAGATAGATAGATACAGACTGCGATAGATAGATAGTAGATAGAAGATAGATAGATACAGACTGATAGATAGATAGATAGATATGAACAAACTGAAATAGATAGATAGATAGATATATATATAGATAGATAGATAGATATGAACAGTCTGTGATAGATCGATAGATAGATAGATATGAACAGACTGCGATAGATAAATAGATAGATAGATATATATGAACAAACTGAAATAGAGTAGATAGATAGATAGATAGATAGTATGAACAAGACTGCGATAGATAGATAGATAGAAAGATAGAATATGAGCAGACTGCGATAGATAGATAGATAGAAAGATTAGATATGAACAGACTGCGATAGATAAATAGATAGTATGAATATATGAAACAGTCTGTGATAGATAGTAAGATAGGTAGATAGATAGATAGATATGAAACAGTATCTACACTGTGATAATCGCATCAATTTTTGACATGCCCCATTACCACTCTTGGGCAGATTCTAGCATATTCGGACTGTACATGCAAAGATTTTATATTATTTTCTCAGGTTCCTCGTCCTTCCGAGAGCTCTCCTTCGGGGATTTCTCATTTCTGTGGCTCCTTCCTTCCGGGACAACCTTCTTTCTGGAACTCCCTTCCTTCCCGCTTGAGCTTACTCAGTTATGTCAATTGTCTTTAAGTAATCAATTTTTTCATTAATTCATTACAATTAACCCCGATGATCCTTTTTGGTGAAACTTAAGTAGATTATCTATCTATATCCTTCTACAAAATCCGTTTGAGTACTTCATATTCTTTATAACCCATCGTTGTGTAATGGTTAGCAAGCTGTTCTCGCAGATCCATTACTACCAAATAGCTAGTTCGATCCGTTTTAGATGTCCCATACTTGCCACCTTGTGACATATGGAGTTTTATAAATTATGGGGTATATATGATTTTGGGTGTTTTAGTGTAGCTGGATAATTCTCGGCTGCGCGTTCCTCATGCTTTCTTTTAACCCCATCTCTTTTTGACATGTCCAACCCGTCCTTACGTGACAGGGGTCCGGTGTGCTTCGGGCCACTGGATCGGTGTGTTCAATTAATAGCGTCGGTCCCGGGGGCTACCCCAGGCAATACCTGTCCCCTTAGGGCTAGGGCTGGGTTTAATTGCCCAGCGCCTGAGGCTCCTCCCTTGAGGGGGAATGCCGAAGGGATCGAACGCAAATTTTGTTGTTTTCGCACCCTGACGCTTCGGCTTGTGGGTGGGCCCCCACGTTAAAACGAAAAGGCCTTGTGTCCCAGCCCATACAAGTGGGGTATGAGGCAAATACCCATCTGCTTTTTGATGGCGCGCTGAAAAAAGGGCTTCAAAGAACGAGAAAGAGAAAGACAAAGCAGATAAGTGGCTTATGACTTGAGAGCTTTATTATGTATATATATATTATATATATTATAATATATAATATATATATATATTAATATTAATAACAGATATTCTACAAATAAACCCGAGAAAAACACTTGATACATAAAAGAATTCTACTACATTACAACAAAATCTTAAAAAAATCACTTCCAAAAAATGAAAACATGAAAATATATGTTAAATCATCTAAAAGTTTTATTCAAAAAAATATGTAAAAAAAAAATCTTTAGAAATTATATCATATATAACCCACTCATAGTCGACCGTGGCAAGGGTATCCGCTTTGGCCGGGAGCGACTCACTCAGTCGGGCCTCCGTTCGAAATGGTCGAATATTTCTTTGGTGGGTAGGGAGTTAGTCCTTTTGTCGGACCTGCGCAAGGGTTATTCCGGTGAAATGGGCCCCATAAGGAATTTGTTCTTTTATTTTTATTTATTTTTATTTTATTTCTATTTTCGTTTTTTTTAAATCCTCATCATACACATACTACTCGTAAGCGAACGTGTTGGTTTAATACCCTAACTTGCGAAACGGCATCCATTTTGACAGGCCCTACCCTCTTGAGCAGATTGTATCAATATCTGACCTGTATATACAGTCAGATCATTTAGAGACAATAACGCAGATTGGGAGCCAAGCTGCCCCGGGAAATGAGACTTCAAATTAAATACCACACGGTGGTGTAAGACTGTTCCCTGTCCGGTAGCTTTGATAATTGGGAACTAGTTTTCGATTAATGCTAACCCACCCACTTTTGGAGACATTAATTACCATGTCAAGTAGGGACTTGATTAATAAGTGTTGCTAGTTATATCATCCGTAAATCTCTTCAGTGCCAATCTTGCAACTACGAAGTTTATATTTATTGTTACCATATTATGATACCGAAGACAACTTGGACATTTTAACTAAGACGGGAGAGGAGGCAAGTGTATACATTTAAATAGTGTTAATGTCATGTACCAACAAACCTAAAAATAATTTTAGTTTTAACATAATAATTAGGTATTATATAATATTTATGATATTCATAACATTATTTAATTAATAATAATATATTATACATTTATTTGATTTGTTCTTGTTTTACGGGCATAGTCAAACCTTCAATGGGTCATTTAATGCAATAGTTTTGAAAATAATTGGTGATATGGTTTAATTTTCTAAAGATTTGTTTTTTTTTACATATTTTTTGTGAATAAAACTTTTTAAGATGATTTTTTAACATATATTTTATGTTTTCATTTTTTTTTTGAAAAGATTTTTTAAGATTTTTGTTGTAGATGTGTGCTTCTTTTATATATCCAAAGTAGTTTTTCTGGGTTTATTTGGTACGAATATTCTGTTTATTATACATTTAAGTATATATATATATATATATATATATATATATATATATATATATATTTAAGGCCAGGTTAGCTCAGTCGGATAGAACAGTAATTTCGCACACGAGAAATACAGATGTAAACATAGTTTTATCTAGCAAATGTGTGGGAAGCAATATAGAAACAGCGGTGTGGATCCTATTCAGAAAATCTTTCTAAAATACATAAGCTGGGGACAAAAAATCTTAACGTACTTATTTAGGCTATGCATAATTTCATTTTAGTAGGTCGCACAGTGGAGGATGTATATCACTTCCCTAGATAATATCTCTGTATTATGAAATAATTAGAAATTTTTAATGCTGTTGTTGGCATCCTTCTATCTACTAAAGACGTGGCGGTAAGTGTTCATGTTAAAAATGTTTTTTTAATTTGATCTACAACAGGGATATGAACATTGCAAAAACAAACAGTAATGCTTGCTGGAGTTGCTGTTTCTCTCTTTCCAGTGGTGGTTATTTCTCTTCTTTTTTTTTCAATATCCTTTCATTCGTGTTTGTTACGTGGAGTTTGCAGTCGCACGGTCTTCTGCACAAGCCTCCCATAATGGTTTTGGTTCATGTGGCATGTCTTCAAATGTCCCTCTTGCAGACATCTTTAAAAGCGCAGGCCGTGGTCTGCCCTATCCAGAGGCTAGAGCGCGGGTGTCTCCATGACCCTGGTGGAAGGTCCTTGCACCTAAAGTAGGTGTGGGTCCCCATGCATAGGCGATTGACCTAAAGAGATATAAATCAAAGACTGAAATTCCAAAGGTATGTAGACATAAAAAGACGGCTCTTTAGTAAATAAATAATAGATATCACACAAACTTTTTTATGCTAATTTTTAATTTGAACCTTTAATGGGCTGATTTTTTAATCACTCTTATATAAAAGACGTTTGTACCAACTACCTTCAGTCAGATTTATCCTGATGGACCGTTCAGATGAAACCTAGGTAGGTAATGACTGACTCCTTTAGATCCTTTTACATATACATATAGGACCATATGGCATTTAGGCACCGCCTTTTTGATCTCGATTAAGAAAGGACATGTTTTTCATTTACACCGTCAATATCCGGTTGTTTTAACAGACGATTTTTAGATTTTAAAAAAATTATAAAACTAACCCCTAACCCTCACCCTAACCTTAACCCTAACACTAACCCCTAACAAACAACCGGATATTGAAAAAACGTTGTCCTTCTTTAATCGAGATCAAAAAGGGGTGCCTGAAGGTTATAATGGTCCTATATATATATATATTATATATATATATATATATATATTCTGTAGATAGGTTACAAATTAGTTGATATTAGGATGATTCTAAGTTGGCCCCTTTCTTCCACGGCGGAATGTTAGAGTAGATCAGGTCCACGGGGAGAGCTCGATGTTCAATATAATTGAATTGAGCAATATAATTGGTAAAAAAAGCTTCAAAATCGGCCATTTTGCAGTTATATATCTATTTCTGCCCACAGGTATCTGTGTATACATATGACATTCATCAGACCGCTGGCTTTATCAAAAATATTATCGGAGCTCTAATGAGTAAAACTAACCGACTAATTTGTTATTTGAGACGATTTATCGGATATAGCAGAGCTGATTTATATATATATATATATATATATATATATATATATATATATATATGAGAGAGTGAGGGAGAGAGAGAGAGAGAGGAGGGAGGAGAGAGAGAGAGAGAGAGAGAGAGAGGCCCACGTTTAAATTGACAGATTATCCTAACTCCGAACACTCTCTCACCCCCTCAAAAAATAAAACCTCACCGCTATCCACGCCCGCAGTCAGCACGGCATCCTCATCCGACCGGTCATCATCACTATGGCTTTTGTTTTCCTTCAGCGTGTGTCTGCTTTATGGCGGTCCGTTCTGATTAACACACCGTTTAGCCGGCGATTATGCCGTTTAAGACCCGAGACAAAGACATCAATGTATGCGTGTGGCTTCGGCTTAGTTGTTAAAATAAACAGCAATTCCGATTTGTGTCATGCATGTGCAACGAAGCAAGATCAGGAACGAGGCTGTCTCGCGGGGATTACGCTGTTCGCTACCGGGTAGGTGGCGGGAGAGATGAAGCAGGGGGGAATGCATGGGGATAGAAAGAGGGTGGCTACAGGTGGGTTATTCCTTGGATTCCAAACAACAGAGGCACAGATCTAACTGAGCGAGGATCTTAAAGGGATTTTAGAATCTGTACAAAGTTTATGAAGCATTTCATTATAATGAATAACAACATGAATCGTGTGGTGTAATGGCTAGAGTCATGGGAAATTGACTCGTCGATCCAGGTTCAAAGCCTAGACGAGGCAAATACACAATCATCATCAACAGGCCATGCTGGTAGCATGGATACACGGATACCCGTATAGTTTGCATGTAGCATTACACTTAATACCTGAATACACTTAGTTTTCAGAATACAAGGTGTGTCAAAAAGTACAAAAAATATTAATACTTTTTTGACACACCTTGTATCCCTTTTCCAACATCGCTGTTACTGCTGCTACAATTGTTAGAGGTCCAAAAAGATCAATGTCACTATTTAAAGTTAGATTTGTTTCAAGAATTCTATTTGTATAATACAAATATGTGTTTTTTGATTGGTTATCCTTAAAAATGACATTTTTATTTAACAATGTAATTCCATTGCTGTGTTTTTCAGTGTCCTATGGTCTTTACTTATTTAGTGCTTCTTGGTTTTGTTTGCTAGAACAAAAGAAGTGTATAAAATACAATAATACTTTTGTCTCTCTCTCTCTCTCAAAAAAAAAAAAAATTAAAGAAAGATGAAGGTAACTACAAATAGATAGATAATCCATATTTAACAGACCAAGGTAGTGTTAAGTATCTGGTCGGCATCCTTAGTTCCAGATGTAATAAGTAAGTAATCAAGCCAATAAGAATCCGGTTTTAGAGTATTCTTTGTAAGTCCTACGTCCAAGAGAATCCAAGTGTCAATGACATAAGTTTAGAATGGTGCCTCTATTAATACAGCAGAAGCAGCAGCAGCAGTGCCAGTGATTGGACAATAGAAATCTACCCCAGGTCACGTGGTAGTCAACGAGTCTATATTTAGGAGTGACCATTTGCCCCATGCCTTATATCAATATAATTCAACAGGTAGCAGGCATTTTAGTTAGTATTTCAATGTTTATTCGCATCATCATCTGACTATTATAGAAGTAAATTACACTGCCAATTTATAGTTGTATGACTATGCAAAATCAAAAAAAATAGAAAAAATAAAAAAATAAAGAATATGACACATGGATTTGATGTTCTTACTAATGCTTCTTAAAAAATGGAAAATGAAAATACAGGATTTTTTAAAAGACGAGTCTAATACACAATACATCATCATCATCTTCATCAGGCGACGCTGTTAACATGGATTTACGAATACCCATATATTTTACATGTTGTATTATACGGGGTCACTTAGTACTAGGCGTGGTGTAATGGCTAGAGTCGTAGGAAATGGACTCGTCGACCCAAGTTCAAATCCTAGACGAGGCTAATACACAATCATCATCATCATCATCAAGCCACGCTGATAGCACGGATACACGAATACACATAATATTTTGCATATTTTTGCATTACATGGATCCACTTGGTACCAGGGTCTTAGACCACTTAGCCACCACAATGCTGTCCTCAGGCATTAAGGTTTACCATCAACGGCCAACAGGTGCCGCCACTGGTTAGGGCTCTTAACCCTCTGCAGGGGAGCAGTCGGCATATTCTACTGCCCCTAAGCAGTTGCGCCTTTTGTATTAGTCATATGGTAGGTAAGTATTGTTTTGAGTGTTTACAGAAGTAAGTAAAAAAAGTAAAGCCGTCGGGCGGACTAAATCGGTATCAGCCAGACAGCGAGGGAGTCTATCCTCTTTTTCCTGGCGCTAAATCAAAGAGATTGTTTTTGCGTCAAAGATGGAGTGCCATTCCTACCATCAGCTCCTTACTGTACCACACAGATCCCTTTGCTACTCATGCGCTGAGTTGGCAAGGGCCGGTATAGAACTAAGAATCTTGTGGTTCCAAGCTTGACGCTCTACCGACCGAGCTAAACCGGCTCTTTACATAAGTAGATATTCAAAACTATTCAATTATAAGATAATACTTTGGTAAGAATAGGATAAGAAAGAGAAAAATGAGATATTTTGGGAGATACGACAAATAATCGATCAGTTTTATAATGGCAAAAGAAATATCGATGGATAAGTAGTTACAGCAAAAATCAATATTGATTCACTGATGATAAAGTTAAGGAAAAGATTCGAAATTCCAGAGGTCAAGAGAGGTCAGACAGGTACTTTAACTTTGGTATGGCATCCAGTCTAGGAGAAAGAACATTCTGAATTCAAACTAAAGGGATTATCTTCTCGATAATGAAAAATATCAATTACTCTTCATGAGTTTGAGTTTGTGTTTTCTTTAACGGCATTTCAACCTCTGTGGGTCATTTAATGCCAAATAAAGGTTAAAGTAGTGGTTCAATGGAGGTTTGGTTTGGTTTTGTTTTGTTTTACGGCATATCAACCTCAGTGGGTCATTTAATGCCGATAATGTTTTGAAATAAATCAATTCTTAATGGATAATACAATTTTGTTTATTAACTCATGTTTTTCTATTTAACCCATAGATGGGACTCAATGGAGGTATTCGGTTATGTTTTGTTATATCTTGTTGAAAAGGTTACTTTTTTTTTGGAAAATTTCTCAGGTCTCCAGGACTCTTCTGAGTATTCTGGCAGTTTTCAATCCTTCCTCTGATTTCCAAACTTTCCAAACCCTTTTCTAATCCTTTTGGGACTGTTCCAAGTGCACCAACTACAATTAGTATCACTTTCACTTTCACTTTCATATTCCATAACTTTATTATCATTATTATTATTATTATTGTTATTATTATTTTTATTATATTATTAAATTGCACTACATATAACCATAGCAAAATATGCCTTTCATTAACATAATCACCACGCTAATGTTAAAATATTATGTCATTAATAAACAATTCAAACCCCACTAATTTTGATATTACATCTTATTCATACGCGTCAATATTGAATAGAGTCCAGTAATATGAAAAAAGTATTACATAGATTAATGTACTATTTTCATGGTTTTAATGAATTATCTTCTATATGAAAAAAAACTAGTATATAAGATTATCAACTATATAAACACAATAAAAATATGGTATTTAAATCATTTGCTGATTGATTAAACCTAAAATGAATTGCAGGCATACTCTAAAAATTAATAGCAAATGTAGTATTAAAGTACTCCTAAATTACTTCTAAAGAATATATTATTAGTTAATAATATATATATATATATATATATATATATATATATATATATTCCATATATCTGTATAGTATCCATATATACATTGGTCCAGTAAATCTCTAGAAATATGTATAAACATCATTAACATTAATTTAATTAAACACTCTATAGTTGAGCTGGAAGAATATCAATGATTAGTTGAGGAATTTAAAAGTCCATAAAGACCTTTTACATAGCTAAATTACCAATTAAATCAATTAAATAGAATATATATATTATAATATATATATATATATATATATATATATATATATATATTATATATATATAGAAGTAAATACACAAACGATGTGTTTTGATACGGCTATTTTAGCCGACAATTTTTTGGGGGAGAATATGTGCTTAATTGAAGTCGTACCTGATTTTGAAAGTTAATTAATTAATAAATAATTAATTAGGCGGGCATAGCAATTCAAATGCGAGGACCGTAACCCCTACACCAACCGGACTTTCTTAGATTTTCGTTTTGTTTAGAATTAGTTTATATTCTTCTTATAGTGACTTTTTCTACACGACAGTATGAGAAGTAAATACACAACCAATGTGTTCTGATACGGCTTTTCTAGCCGACAATTATATATATATATATATATATATATATATATATATATATTCTAATCAACCTATTTGCTGAGTTGATGAGTTGGTTGAATTCGCTATTCAGTAATAAATTATATTACTTTGTTAACCATTACACAACGATGGAACCCCCAAGCATATGTAACGTATTTGCATTAATGTACATGGATATAGATATAAAATGAGCCTTGCGTATATGAATATGATATATCAGTGTATGTGAAATTTTTTACGCAGACATTATATATATAAATTATATATTATATATATATATTATATATATGATATAGTAAAAATAAATATATAAAGGTATTACACATCTATTTATTTGATGGCCATAGAACAGTCACAACCTTAGGTTTCATACATGCAAAATCGCATGCATTCATCAGGGGACGTTGATCCGAATACAAGGAAAATCGTTGTATTCGGATCAAGTTGGTCTCCAGACTCCCAAAGTGGGTTTGATTAGGAAGAGTTTATTGTGGATGTTGTTATTCCAGTGTTGTTGCAATTTTGTATGAAGGAATCTATTATTATATTATTAATATATTAATTGAAAGTTTATGAAGAATATTCAGTGACATGTAAGATTTTATAAAACAAGTTTAAATATTTAGTATATTTTTAACCTGCGTATGGATCTTGAAACAGAAAGCTGTGTTTTACTATTATTGTAATTGTATTCGTTTATTAATTTAATATAAATCCCTGTAATTATAATAATTGTGAGATAGCTGGAATTTTGTAAATCTACACAACAATGAAAAAAAAACGTAATTAAAGTATATTCAATTATGTAACTAAGTTTTACGGAGCTTGATAAGATAAACATGTATGTATTTATCTTGATATTTTATTAATTCATTCATTAAATCTATTGAATTCGTGAGTTCCTTTCTTCTTTTGTAGAGGTGGTGTATGTAAATATGTACTTAGCGAGATAATTCTTTAATTATATTTAACGTATAAGTTCATTTCTGTTCGTTGCGTTCTGAATTTTAACGTCTATACTTAACGTTTATTTATTAAAACTATTTACTTAATCATTATTATTTATACAGTCTAAAATGATAATAATAATAATAATAATAATAATAATAATAATAATAATAATAATAATAATAATAATAACTGCGCAGTGCCTGAGATGAGGCTGTAAACCATGTTTTAAGTGAATGTAGCAAACTATCACAATGGTAATACAAAACTTGACACGACTGTGTTGGGAAGGTGATCCACCCGGGAATTATGCAATATATTGAACTTTGATCATACAACAAAATGGTATATGCATAAACCAGAATCTGTTCTTGAGAATGAAAGGCATAAAATTTTCTGGGACTTCGAGATAAAGACGGATCACCTTATCCCAGCAAGAAGACCAGAACTAGTGTTGATAAACAAAAAAAGAAAGAACCATATCTATGAAAAGATCAAAATAATACATGCGCAGGAGGACAAGAAAATACAATGTTTACTTCTCCCTCATGTTACATAATCTATGCGGTTGCATAAGATTATTGTCAATCCCCTGTAATTCTGAGGGGGTGACCCTTTTCATATCATGGCCGGGTCCTTCCATGAAAAATTACAGAAGCCCGCCAAATATGTGAAGTCACGTGGGACCTTTTGAGTCCCCAGTTTTCAGTTAGACGTCAGGCAGATAAGTCAGCCATTTTAGGTCCTGCCTAAACTGGAACTCGCGCGCACTATGTTAGTTAGCAGATTCTGGGTTGGGGATTTACCGAATAAAGTAACATCAAAAGTAAATCGAAGTCTTGTGTTTATTATCTAAAAACTAACAATGACACAGGGCTTCTGATAGAGAGAAATCCCTAACAGAAAACCAGACCTGAAATCCCCCAAGTAAACTCCGGACGCTAAACCAGACCAAGTCAAGATGAAGAAATACCAAAGACGATCAGAAGCAAAGCCGACCAGAAGAAAATACGACCAGAAGTAAGAAAGAGGTATGTAACATTATAATTATTTAGTGCCAGGGAAGAAGGCGCTATGCAACACCTCAGAGTGGGAGGGCTCTCAAACTTGACTCTGTATATAGGAAAGAGATTTATATTATTAGTCATCGTTTTGTTATATAATAAACCTTTAGAATTGAACTAAGTTTTCATTAATTGATTTGTTGATTCTAACCTTAAAATAACAGCTAGACTGACGTGATAATACCAACTTAAAATACACGTCACCTTTGGATCTAAAGTAAGACAACGTATAGGTTTGCTATGAGTCCAAATGAAAAAGAAAAAATAGAAAAAAAAATTCTTCACAGGAAATTATAGACAAAGAATTCTCAAAAACATTTCAGTACTGATCTGACGAGTCGCAATAGCCAATATAAAAGACGTTAGTAAAAGACAAGAAGAAAAAAAGAGCTACAATTTCTTTTTTCTTTTTTTTTCTTTTTTTTTTTTTTTACAGCGGAGACCATTCTATGGTGAGAGAAGGGTAGGAAACTTAGATCTCGTTAACCTTTGCGTCTGCGCAGATATCACACGGATGCCCTACTTCCGGTTAGATCTTTTTACCTCCCTTGTCTAGGTGGATTAAATGATTGAAGTTTCGTGTTTAACATCACAGGGGCCGAGGCTAGTTGCTAAAGATGCGGCCATATCAAAGTAGACTGTCTCTTTATCCTGGGGATTGCACGAGTGTCGTCTAGACATCTTGACCTCTATGGCGACCAGCAGATTTGTCAAAAACGAGAAGGTCGACAAAAAGCAATCGACCCAATGTTTAAAATGCATCGATTATCATATCATAGATTTAGTTTGTTGCCAGCCGCTTTAAGCCAAAACAAAAAAAATGTGCGTACAACTCTATAACGAATTCCACTGTAAGAAGGCTTACTCACACTGTAGGAAACTTGTTTGCTCTGTGTTTGGTGATTGAAGAAGATCTGAGTTTTGATCCCCACAATCTAAATTATTTTTTTTCTAATAAGAATCTTTTCTGGGGGGGACACAGTTAAGTCCGACGCTTTTACTCTCCCAGCAATGCTGCTCTCTTCTCACCAACACTATCAAAATATATTGTCTCTCGTCCACTCGTTGCCACAGCCAAAAATGCTACTGCAAGCTTTTTTCTCCCGGTTTGTGAGGGCTGGTCAATAAATACACAATTACAGTGTTCATCCGGGCTCCTTCCTCTGACCTGCCTGTGCAGCACGTGCGACAGTAATCAGCACGCGTCAATCCTTCAAATCCGGGCCACTCTGGATAGTTTAGCAATTCCCATGCGTCAGGCCACGACTCACGATCAGAAGAATGCGAGTTCAATCTCCCCACTCGCCTCTGATCTCATTCTGCATGCCAAACACGATCGTGCACGCTTCGAACTACTACGTTCATGGTTTCTCGTTATTCTGTGATAAAAATTTTTTATCACCTTCCTTACACCAACAAATGCCCTGAAGATGATCTAATTAATAGATCAAAACACTGCAGCGTCGGCCAATAAACTTACCACTCAACTTATTTAAACCTGTGTTTTTTCAATTTTCTTAATATACTACATGAGTGCCGAAAAATCATTTTTCGGCACTCAGGATCAAAAATATTACATTTACATTTTATGTTGCTAGGTTAGTTAATAGTTAAGTAATAATTTTTTTTTATTTTAATAATCATAATTACTAGGATGGGTCTTACACAGTTTCTCAAATCTTAGAATCAAACTGAACTGGAGATGTCTATCTACCCTTATTTTCAGTTACATATCAATTTTTGATTGATACTTAATTTTTATAACAACTGAAGCCCAAATTTTTATTGAATAAGGAGGTATTACCTGGATTTATTAATATTTTCATGACATACTACCTGGATTTCACCTCAAAGAAGGCTTACACACACTGTAGAGACCTTGTTTGTTCTGTGTTTGGGGATTGAAGAAGATCCGAGTTTTGATCCCCACAATTTAAATGTATAAGACTACGAAATGAAGTTTCCATAGAAAACAAAAGAAGACAAAATTGATAAAGGAAACAAACTTTATATACATTAATTTACAATTGGTATATTCAATTGTTCATTTAACGATGTTGCCGCGTGTATGTGTCTGTACATAGTTGTGACAAGTGACATGTATTGTTTATATTTGTACGATTGGTTGTGTCAACATTGTAGCAGTTTTGAAACTTGTGATTGAAACTTGTGATTGAAATTTGTTCTTGTTGAGCGAGAGAGAGAGAGAGAGAGAGAGAGGAGAGAGAGAGAGAGAGAGAGAGAGAGAGAGAGAGAGAGAGAGAGAATAGGAAACGAAAATACGAGACCAACCTGATATATCATTTGTGTCTTCGGGCAGCGACTTCTCCCGATTGTGTCGATGTTGGGGGAGAACTTTCGCTCCTACTGTCGAGTTAGGAGCATCAGCTCCTACTCTGTCGAGTCGGGAAGAGCGTAAGCTCCCACTGTCCCTCTGGTCTTTCTGCTAAAAGGGTATTTTTATAATTTTCTTTTGTAATTGTCTACGTGATCATTAAGCTAAAATATTCATCAAATATCAGGTGAGTTGCAATGATGCAATATCGAATGATTTTGGTATCTGTGGAATTGTGGTGACATAAATTACCGGATGAATTTAAACCATTGTTTTTGTTAAAATATTTCTAAACTAATATTTATTTGATTCTCTTTTTGTTTACATATTTTCTAAACTTGTGACATACCATTGTACAACTAATTATTAAAGAAAAACTTAATTATTTAATTAGTCAATTCCACATGCCGTAAAATATCCCTATAATGACTACGGAAATGTTAGTTTCCGTAGAAAACAAAAGAAGATAAAAATATAAAAGAACAACTTTATATACAAGATATTACAATTCATATAGTGATAGTAAATTGTTTTTTTTAGCGACGTTGCCCACTTTATGTGTCTGTACATAGTTGTGTGCGACAAGTGCGTATGTATTGTTTATATTTGTGCATTTTGACTTGTCAAATTTGTAGCAGGTTTGATAAAACAATGTCTGTGATTGAAACTTGTGTTGAGTGAGATTAAGAAAATAGGAAACGAAAATAAGAGACGGGCCTGATATACTACATTTTGTGTCTTCGGACAGCGACTTCTCCCAATTGTGTCGAGTTAGGGAGAGCTTTCGCTCCGTCTGTCGAGTTAGGGTGCATTCGCCCCAACTGCCGCTTTTAAGCTAAATGGGCCTTTTTATAATTCTCTTTTGTCATTGTCTACGTGATCATTAAGTTAAATTTAATATTGGAATTTTCAAATATCAGCTGTTTTCTAATGATGTAAATATCGGATGATTTTGTTACATTCCGATGGCGTACATATTTTCAATGGAATTTAAACCATTGTTTATATTATTGCTGAAATATTTCTAAACTAATATTTATTCGATTATCTTTTGTTTACATAATTCTAAAATTAACTTATACAGTTGTAAAATTTCATGTTTCAGAAAACTTTTATTTTAATGTATTCAATTCCACATGCACATAAATAGGGGGCCAAAGCCTCGTATGTTGTAACTATTTAAACTATTTTAGCTAAAAACGGTGTTATGTTGAAAAATCCAGGTCTATTATAATATATATATATATATATATATATATATATAATACAAAATATATACATACATATATATATACGTTTACATATATATATAAATATATATATATATATATATATATATATATATATATATATATATATATATATATGGGAGAATATGTGCTTAATTGAAGTCGTACCTAAATTTGAAAATTATCTAATTAAAAATTAATGATTTAGGTGGGCATACCTATTCAAATATGAGGCTAAACAAATCGAGAAGAATCAATCTCTGTATGTACATTTCAGCCTATTAGGCCTAATCAGCAGAGCTATAGACAGGAAGACTGCTTTGTGTGTAATTCGAACCCTGACTGTTAAGCTGACAGGCGGGGACTCTAACCATTACACCAGCTGGTTTTTTCCAGATTTTTCATTTGTTTTGAAGTAGGTTATATTCCACTCATGGTGACTCTCTTCTTAACAGCAAAACTCCTACAATCGTTCACATTCGGTCTGGGAGGACAGGCTCTTAAATATCCAGTTAATATGTACATCCGGGCTTCTTCCTCTCGTTTGGCATTGCCCGTTTAGAACTTCAATATTCACCAGCATTTTGAGTACGCGTCAATACTGTTTACATCCGGATTACTGCCAACAGCATTTCAACGACGAGGAGGTAGCGAGTTCAAATATACGTGGCCACACTCCCCACTCCTCGCACAGGCCAAACATATCCGGACGCGCTTTGTTCGTGGGGGTTGGGAATCTGCTCGCCCTCAGTTCTGCCTTTCAATTTCGCTACAGAACATTATATCATCTAAATGGATATAAGTAAAAATTAAAACGTCAAGTCGGTGGGGTGGCCTTAAGTCGGTATCAGCCAATCAGCGAGAGAGTCTATCCCCTTCAGCGAGGGAGTCTATCCCATTTTCACTAGCACTACACCAAGGAGATGTTTTTTGCTTCTGAGGTGGAGCGCCACACCTACCATGAGCTTCTAGGCGAACGCTCTACCGATTGAGCTAACCAGGCCCCTTTAAATGAATATGATTAGGTATTATGTATTACCATACTCTGCATTATTGAAATTCTGATTCAAATAATAATGGAATCTATCATTCCAAACAATGCTTTACCATTTCGTCTCTTAAACTATAATCATTGTATATATTTACCCAACCCTTCAACGAGGAGTAGGATGCTACACAAGGTCGATTTTTTATGTGCTGAAAAGCTGCCTTGAATTCAGAGATTACTCTCAGTCTGTCTACTATTTACCCATAGAAGAAGAAGAAGAAGAAGAAGAAGAAGAAGAAGAAGAAGAAGAGTGAAAGTGAAGAAGAAGCTGCCTTGAATTCAGAGATTTTTCTCAGTCTGTCTACTATTTACCCATAGAAGAAGAAGAAGAAGAAGAAGAAGAAGAAGAAGAAGAAGAAAAAGAAGAAGAAGAAGAAGAAGAGAAGAGTGAAAGTGAAGAAGAAGAAAAAGAGTGAAAGTGAAGAAGAAGCTACCTTGAATTCAGAGATTACTCTCAGTCTGTCTACTATTTACCCATAGAAGAAGAAGAAGAAGAAGAAGAAGAAAGAAGAGAAGAAGAAGAAGAAGAAGAAGAAGAAGAAGAAGAAGAGTGAAAGTGAAGAAGAAGAAGAAGAAGAAGAAGAAGAAGAAGAAGAAGAGTGAAAGTGAAGAAGAAGCTGCCTTGAATTTCAGAGATTTTTCTCAGTCTGTCTACTATTACCCATAGAAGAAGAAGAAGAAGAAGAAGAAGAAGAAGAAGAAGAAGAAGAAGAAGAAGAAGAAGAAGAAGAAGAAGAAGAAGAAGAGTGAAAGTGAAGAAGAATAATGAGAGTGAAAGTGAAAAAGAAGAAGAGTGAAAGGGAAGAAGAAGAAGAAGAAGAAGAAGAAGAAGAAGAAGAAGAAGAAGAAGAAGAAGAAGAAGAGATGGATGGAAAATTGGATAAATGGAGAAATATATAGACTTATTTTAACGGCATGTCAACCCGTCTCAGGTTATTTTATGCTTAGAAATTGATATGTCTGATACCGGAGGTATAACAAAAATCCGATTTTATCCAGATGGTCGTATTAATCTAAAGATCAATAAACAATAAAATTATGCAAGAGAAACATCAATAAAAGTTCAAGCTTGATAAGCTTATATATACTAGCAAATATATGCACCCTCCGGATGCAGGTATTTAAGTTTTAATGTAATAAAATATTATATTAAATTAGAAAAGCTTATAGAATTAAATAAGTATGCAGTTAAAAAAGATTTGAAACAGGGAGGGGTATAATCGAAAAATAGAACAACTGAAACTTACTCTTCCACCACTTTCGTCTTTCATTGCTAGATTTTCCTAATTTAACTTTTTAGTTAAAATAGGAAGTAAAGAATAACATTACAGTCATTTCTTCTTGGTAATGTATTTCTCCCCGAGTGTTTTGCTAATATCTAATAAGATAAAACACAACAATTAGAAATCAATAATACTAAGAACACATTTATTAAAATCAAATTTCTAATATCAATATGCAAATTAGCCTTCCCATTCACACTGCAAACCGCTATTTTGTTGTATATATAAATACAATTAAATTTTGTTCGTATGTAGATGAGGCCAACAATATTAATAATGTCAAACGATTTTATTAATCATTGAGGTTAAAGTAAAACTACAATAAATGGAGTATGTAACGTACATGATTAAGGGAATTGTGACTTGAATAGAGACATAGTTTCGCCAACACACAGGCAAATACACAATCTCCATTATAATAAGAAGAAGATATTTCTTTTTCATTATCTTCTGGCAATCTTTCTAATGTTAGGATCCAGTTGAAATAGGATTCTTCCCCTACTTTCAACCCGAGCGCTTTCGACTACCTCTGCAGTCGTCATCGGGGGTAGAGGGTATGATTTGGTGTTCGTGCTTTTATTCATTTTCTTGTTCTTTTATCTATTTTGTTTTTAAATTAGAAGAGTCCCTTATTTTCAGAGGGGTGTGTGATTACGGTATTAGTTATTAGAAATAGCTAACATATTATGACCGATGTTAAATGCTATTTTATTAATGTTAGGTTTTTTATTTTTTATGCATATTGCCTCAAGAATTTGTAGGCGTTTCTTATTGTTATTTTTATAGATGATGTTAGTATTTTCAGGGAGGAAAGCTTATATATATATATATATATATATATATATATATATATATATATATATATATATATATATATATATGAGGTTAAGTAAACAAACAAAATGTGTTTATTTTCTATATGGCTTTAAGCCGACAATTTATGGAGGATATGTGCTTAATTGAAGTCGTACCTAATTTTGAAAATTAATTAGTTAATAATTAATGAATTTTAGGCGGGCATATATGTTCAAATGTAAGGCTAAACGAATCGAGAAAATGTCATTTTATCGATTCGTTTAGCCTTACATTTGAACATATATGCCCGCCTAAAATTCATTAATTATTAACTAATTAATTTTCAAAATTAGGTACGACTTCAATTCAGCACATATCCTCAGAAAAAAAATATATATATATGTTTGTGTGTGTGTGTGTGTATGTGAAGAGATGGAAGTGAATCCGATGGTATGTAGTATATTAAGAAAACTGAAAAAACACAGGTTTAAATAAGTTGAGTGGTAAGTTTATTGGCCGACGCTGCAGTGTTTCGATCTATTAATTAGATCATCTTCAGGGCATTCGTTGGTATAAGAAAGGTGATAAAAAATTTTTATCACAGAGTAACGAGAAAAGCAAGCGATAGTCCTTGTTTATCAATCTGTTCAAAATTTGAAATCTGAAGAAAGGACGCTGAAAAATGGACGGTTTGAAATATGACGTCAAATATTCACTTTTACGGTGTGAGTATGAGAGTGTGTTAGTGTGTGTATCGAAAAAAGGCATTGTGAATTTTTTAGGTGTTTTGTGTGTGTGGTTGCGCGTGTGTGTATATGTATATATATATATATATATATATATATATATATATATATATAGAGAGAGAGAGAGAGAGAGAGAGAGAGACAGAGACAGACAGACAGACAGAGAGAGTGAGAGAGAGAGTAAACTATAGACACGTGTTTCGAGGTATCACCTCTCATCAGTATAGTTATACCATTTTTAGCAGCTCCCTCTGGCTGGGTTCGAGACCCGAACGAACTTACGCTCACCAAACCTCTTACCCATACAGCCACAGTCAGCTGCCAAGTATAACAGGCTATTTAATAGCTACATTTCTAAGCGGAAATGAACTTCACCTAGAGGTCTCAAACTTTGTAAACAAAGTGAGATTTAGCTGAACGCCGAATACGGTGAATTTGCAATTAAATCCCTCCTAAATAAAGTGCTCAACCGAAATTGGGAGCGTATAATATATATATATATATATATATATATATATATATACATATATATATATATATATATATTATACGCACCCAATTTCGGTTGAGGATATATATATATATATATATATATATATATATATATGTGTGTGTGTGTGTGTGTGTGTGTGTGTGTACTATCCTTTCTACTCTGTCTCAAGGGTATTAGCGCTATGAGAAATGTAAACAGCCTCGTCCCCTATTTAAATTCGGGTCGATGAGTCTATTTCCTACGGCTCCAACCATTTGGCCACGCACCTCAAATCCAGGATGTAAGGAACTAAATCAGATCTGCAAAGAAAGGATTGTCCGAGCCAGTCTAATAAAAGAAGCTGGGTATTTTTGTTTCGCTCTGTAAACCCTTTCACGTCATCGTGACGACAAAGGGAAAAGATTTGTCAGGCCATTTGTAATAATCTTCGTGCAAATATTTGCACCACTTTCAATGCACACGTATTTTCTACTTTCTTACCTCCCTTGTTTTTGTCCGTGCATATGCTTATTCACGGTAGGCAAAAAATGTCGGATAGAAACTATA
>CM042171.1:5184380-5186880 GCA_023376005.1 Doryteuthis pealeii | reverse complement strand
ACACCTTCTGTCTTTAGTATTTTTATTTATGCAGTAAATAGTATCAATCCCATATATACACACCGATAAAATCAGAATGTTTTAAAATAAAATAAAAATTAATTCATTGCTAAATCAACACTGAAATTTTAATTAAAATCGAATATTTCCCTGTGTTTTGGTACATTTTTTTCAAACGTGGGTGTCAGAATTGTATTAAAAAAAACGAATTGACCTAGTTTTAACATGAAATAGACATTAGAATTGTATTGCTCATTTCCTCTTCAGTCTCTTTTAGAGAGGAAAAGAGAGTTATGTATAATGTAAGACAAGCGAAGGGACGACTCTACCGAGAGTGTGTTCACATATATAGAGAGTAAAAAAGAGGGTTATGTATAATGTAAAGACAGAGACGGGTCAAGATTTGACTTAATTACAAATTACGACTAATTAAACCAATTAAAGTGGGGATTTTTTCAAACATTTAGTAATCCTAAAACTAAGGAATAATTTAGGACAAATTTCGTGTGATCAAGGTCACCAACAAAAAAGCCTTTAAGGATTGAAAAGGTCAAAATCTTAGCTTTAGTATAAAATAGAAGATATATATATGTGTGTTGTATAATATAATGTATATTGTGTGTGTGTGTGTGTGTGTGTGTGTGAATATTTAATTTATAGNAAAAGAAGAGAGATAAGTTTCTACTTCGAATCGATGGGACAAAAAATAACATCTTTTTTGTTATTTTTTATACGCATCTGTAATTGCCTCAAATCATTAATATATTATACATATATATATTGTAATGTGGTGGTGATGTGCGTGTGTGTGTGTGTGGTGTGGTGTGTGTGTGTGTGTGTAAATTCAAGAAAGGAAAACTTAAACCTCATTTGAATATGATAGTCAAACGTATAAGTGAGAATTCTATGCAGTTATTATACAGTTGAGCTCTCTCAGAGTTTAATAATATCCTTGTATTTCATTCTATATTTTGCCCTACTGAGAATACAGTGTGGATGTGGTGAAGATTTTGAGATCCGCAATAGAATCCACCCTTACTTACCAGTCAATTGATTATTTTACCTTTCACAGCAACACACACACACACACACACCACACAACACACACACACTACACACAAAGCCGCTCTTGATTGAAAGGCCTCATAAAATTATACAAATGCACAGCGGCTCCAGTTCAGGCATTTGAACTCGATCGCCTGTATCTATATATCTACTACAGAACTATGTGGGTAGTACGTAAAATCAATTAAAGGAAGTTACAGTTGTACCTAATTGCATAAGACGCGGACTTTGAAGACTACACGTGACTTGTAATTAGTTATCGCATTCACGAAAGAACAATTAAATTATTTATTTGTGTGTATTAATTATTGTCTTCTTTTTAATCAATCGGGTGATGATACCAGCTTCCTAAAAGCGTTTGGTATTCTCTTGAAGATGATGCAGTATTTTTAACTTTGGTATCTCATCATCATCATCATGTTCGCTCAAGTAGCAACGACATCATGACAATTCGCCACAAATCCTCCCCTATCATTCATTGCCGGAGCTCCTCTGCTGCGCATGCCATCATGCCACATCGTAAGTTGTCAAGTATAGGTCTGTGCTGGGCGCCCACATCTAGCACGCCCATGTTTTGGCTTTCGCCCCACAGGAGTATGTTCGCTTATTAGGCTCGTCTTGCTTCTTCCAGCAGTTGTCCCGCATGCTAGTCCTCTTACTCGTATGTTTTGGGAGATGGGGCAAGAGGCCGATACAGCTGCCTCTCTTGGGGTGTGCTGTTTCCAGACTTGTTTAAGACTGTCGCATGCATTCTTGTGCAGGTCCCATCTAGCTTATTTTCAAGGCGCTTCGTTAGGTCCGATACAGCAATTAGTGATTATATACCACAGCCTGGATAGAATTGTCGCTTTAGCTTGTCAGTGAGATTGGATTTCCTCATGATGGATAATTGTTGTTGGCCAACCAATGCCTTTGCCTAGTCGTGTATTGACATCGTCTCTCTTATGGATGAGATATTACTACTTAGGTATGTGAACTGTTCTCATCCATTTTGAGAGGCTTTCTGTATATAATAGTATATTGTTATATACTATTATTATATATTTTTATATATTAATCATGCGTATATATTTTATATATATGATCATGTGCTTATTGAAGTCATTACCCAATTTTTGAAAATTAATTATGAACTAATTAGATGAATTTAGGCGGGCCATACTATGTTCAACTGTAGCGCCTAAAACATCGAGTGAAAGTGTTCAATCTCCTGATTAGGTTTCGACCTATTAGGTCGCATCAGTAAGGTTATGACATGGGAGTGGCTTCGTGTGTGAACTCGAAACCTCGACTGTTTAGCTGACTGCGGGGACTCTAACCATTAATCACTAGCTGGCCATTAGCAGATTTCGTGTTGTTTTTGAACGTTATTTTATATCCACTTTTTATTGACTTTGCCCACACGACCAGTATAGAGAGTAAGTAACAAACATAG
>CM042171.1:5136880-5179380 GCA_023376005.1 Doryteuthis pealeii | reverse complement strand
TCCCCGATGACTTTACTTATATATATATATATATATATATATATATATATTTAAAAGGCTTGTGAAAAACAGAAAATATTCTTACATTTCGAGTATCGACAAAGGCCTTTAACATCGTAAACAAAGGCTCACAAGATTTGCTAGTCCACAATTTTCTTTCATATTATTAATGATTATAAGCTCTGTTGATGGCGTAAATAAAAACGAAACGTTTTAGCGTCGGCATCAGAAATATCAATTGTCAACATATTCTATTGATTTTTCTCAAAAATGTTAAACATTTACATTGTAGGATGTTATATCCATATTTTCATATATATATATATATATATATATATATATATATATATATGGTAGAAATGTGAGGAGGTTAATCCGACAGTATGTGGAGAAAAGTAGACTAACACGGGATGTTATGGAAACTTGATGTTTATTGTCGACGGTGCAACGTTTCGGTCTCTTATTAGACCATCTTCAGGACTTGGATATAGTTCTTACTCCAATGATGGAAATTCTCAAAATGAGAATTTCCATCATTGGAGTAAGAACTATGTGAAAACTCAAAAGGAGTATAATAATAATAATAATAATAATCATAATAATAATAATAATAATAATAATAATAATAATAATTGTAGAGAAACATTTGGATGAGTTCAAAAACGAAACTTTTTTGAATACTTAAGAAAAATTGATGTTAAAATTTTTCAATAAAGTGTCTTTTGAGTAATCAAAAACTTTTTTTTCTAAGTTCCCATTTTCTGAGAAATCTCATTTTAAATGTATATATTATATTTGTATTTCACTTTTTACCCATGCTTCACACTAAATCCCCAAATATATATTATAAACACGCTCACACACACACACAGATATATATATATATACATATGAGGAGAAAATGAGTAAAGAAAAGAAATGTAGATGGATAAAAATGAATTTTATCGATATCACTTTTAATCGATATCACTTACACATGTGTTTCGGTCTGTTTATCAAAATGTATACGGATTTACGTTATTATTACTATTAAAATAATCAGATGGAGTTGAAATGATGATGATAATAATAATAGGAAAAATGTATAAAATGTTCCGTACACACAAGAGATTTTGCCGAACTTCATCAGCGTGGTATTTTTATTTTTTGAGACAAGAATAGAATTTCAAATGTTCGAAAAAGAATATTTTTAAAATCGTTATGAACGCAGAGGTCGTTAGGGACAGTTAAAATTTTTTGAAAGTTTTGGTGGAAGGGTATAATTTGTATTGCAAAGATTGAAATGTTATTAGTAATTCATAAAACTTGTTTGATGTTTGAATGAAATGTGTTTTCATGTTATTGTTTGGGTAAGAAAAAAAATTCATTTTTATCCATCTACATTTCTTTTCTTTACTCATTAATTCCTCATATTGTCGATTCATTTCCCATTCTCTCTCACAACGCACACACACACACACACACACACACACACATACATACATATATATTATATATATATATATATATATATATATATATATATATATATATATATATATTATACTAAAGCTAAAAGAATCAATGTTTGTCTCCAAAGAATATTTGCCTGTTTAGTTTAAATGACACAAAATATTATACTTAAAATATTCCTTGCTTTTAGGATTGAGTTCTGTTTAAAAAACGAGAGCAAAATATTACTTAAATCAATCAATTAATTAATTAATATTTAATATAAAAAATATCAAAGCTGAGAGAATCAATATATGTCCCCTAAAGGCTTTTTAACTGTTTAGTTTTAATGACATAAAAGTTATACTGAATTATTATATATATATAATATAACACACACAATGTATATATTATATTTGTATTTCACCTTTTACCCATTGCTTCACACTAGATCCCCAAATTATATATTATAAACACCCACACTCCACACACACACACACACACAACACATATATTATATAATATAATATATATATATATATATATATATATTATCTCTCAGAGATATTATTGCATGAGACGTCATTATTTAAAAACTATAACTAACCTTACTTCGATTTTCAAATTCGTAACAACTAAGATACATCCCATACAAAAAAGAAAAATACTAAATGCACAACACTTCAGAAACGTGTAAGAAAATATTAAAATGAGTTGAGGCCTTGACTTTATTGAGAGCAAAAAATTATGATAACTTGATCCGCCTTATTACAATTACCTATTTAAGAAATATTGAGAATATAGATTTTTCTGTAATTACTACTGGTTTCAAATTTTTACTATTATTCTATTTTTTTTTTTTTCATCAACAGTTTCCAATCAACGTTATTAAATTCTCGTGTTGTTTATTTTTGTTTGTTTTCTTATTTCATAATTTCTTGGAATTAATTTCCAAAAGTACTTGATTACGGTATGGGAAATCGATTACATACAATTGAATGAATTACGTTGTGAATGAAAACATTCATTTGTCTGCTTTGGGTCAATAACGCAGAAGAAATTACCCTTCCAAAAAAAAAAAAAAAAAAAAAAAAAAGGAATTAAAAAAAAAGAAATGAAATACAATAAAAAGCAAAAAAAAAAATAGATACAAAAGAAAAAAAAATGGAAGGCATATTGTAAAATATTGATAATTATAAAAAAGAAAATAATGGTAGTTATAAAGAGAAGACGATAGGAAAAATTGTCAGCCATTTTGTGCGCATGTACGCGTGTGTGTGTGCGCATGCGGTGGTGTGTGAGTGTTTTGCTTGCTTTTTCAAACATTCAAATATGGCCGTCTGCGTAACAATTGGCGCGCTAATTATTCTGCATTGTTATGGAAATGATGAAAAGTAAAATTTACGGCATCAACAACAACAAAACCTGAAAAGGAAACAGATAGGTGCATTGTTTTCAAACAATAAACAAATGCTGAATCTGGAATTGACGTTGTTAAATTTTTAAGTTTGAATTTTCGCCGCAAACCGTAAAATCGGACTTGCCGGGCGTGGGAAACCGGAAAGACGATGAACATGCAGTAGAAATAATAATAAATAATAATAATAATAATAATAATAATAATAATGCTGATGGTTATTATCATAATGATAATGATGATGATTACACTATTACTATTACTACTACAACAACTAATGATAATAATAATGATAATAATAATACTGATGGGGATGGTGTTGATGTTTATTATAATAATGATAATAATGATGATGATTATACTACTACTGCTAATAATGATAATAATAATAATAATATTAATAATGCTGATGGTTAGGATTATAATGGTAATGATGGTGCTTACACTACTACTACTACTACTACTACTACTACTAATAATAATAATAATGATAATAATGATAATAATGCTGATGGTTATTATTATAATGATAATGATGATGATTACACTATTACTATTACTATTACTACTACAACAACTAATGATAATAATAATAATAATAATAATAATAATAATACTGATGGGGATGGTGTTGATGATTATTATTATAATGATAATGGTGACGGTGATTATACTACTACTGCTAATAATGATAATAATAATAATATTAATAATGCTGATGATTAGGATTATAATGGTAATGATGGTGCTTACTACTACTACTACTACTACTACTACTACTACTAATAATAATAATAATAATAATAATAATAATAATAATAATAATAATAATAATGATAATAATGCTGATGGTTATTATTATAATGATAATGATGATGATTATACTACTACTATTACTACTACAACTAATAATAATAATAATAATAATATTGATAATAATGATAATATTAATGATAATAATAATACTGATGGGGATGGTGTTGATGATTATTATAATAATGATAATGATGATGATTATACTACTACTGCTAATAATAATAATAATAATAATAATAATAATAATAATAATAATAATAATGCTGATGGTTATTATTATAATGATAATGATGATGATTATACTACTACTATTACTACTACAACTAATAATAATAATAATGATAATAATAATAATCATAATAATGAGAAGAAGAAGAAGAAGAAGAAGAAGAAGAAGAAGAAGAAGAAGAAGAAGAAGAAGAAGAAACTAATGATTGCACAAAAGCTAAGCCTCTTTAAACTGGCAGGGTATGGACCCATTCTTAAAACTCCTGAAGGTTAGCCATGCCCTCACACATACACAGAAAGAAATAAAAATTACAGTGCCAAGTGGGCTTCAAGATTTACACTTCATTTTTGCGGTCAACTAACGAAAAAAGCGGGGTAAATCTTGAACTGAATATCCAGACTCGGGATACACTTTTAGCAGCACCTTATGACTAAGATTCCCCCCCCCCCGAAATCTGTAAGGATACTGGAGTATCATCACTGATAACCTCCTTTAGTGCATTTCGGCAAGGTTTAACAAGACAAATAGCGCAACTGGATTTCAAACTCGCTTTCAACGATGTTTCTTATTTTCAGGTTCTCGTTAAACTGTTGCAATTGGCCCAATCTTAATAAACGTTATTTTTCCACGTTAAATTCCGCGCGATATTCTAAAAGCATCGTTTAAAATGATGACATCATTAAAATTTAACAATGTTAATTAAAATAAACATTATGAAAATAAGGGCGTTAATTATGAATGTAATAAAACTGATTAAATGATAATTAAAAATTATCGATATCATTTGGTATTATTTATTGCTAAAAATTGATACTAAAATATATAAGAAAATTGTATGCTTATATATAATGAGTCCTCTAATGAGAATGGTAAATAAAAACTATTATTTGTATTATTCGGGCTATTGTCCTCATCTTCATTGTTATCTGCACAACGTTTCGCCGATGTGTCCTCCGGCTTTCTTCAGGTATTCCTTGTCTGAAATTGGACACATAGCCTAATGGATAAAGGAGGTAGGTTAAGACAGTTCTAAGTGACAGTTATCTCTAGACTGTAGGTTCAATCCTGGTCTGGGACACCAGTAAAATAGAATAATGGTTAACACAGCTTAATGATTTTACTTTTTTTTATATATAAAACTAGCATGCGTAAAAATGGTTAAAAGAAGAACCAGAAGTACTCGGAATGATAACATTTTCAGATATTGTATGAATTATTTTACAATTGCCCCAATCACTATTGGTTTCACTATCAACTTCATGTTCAACAATCTTTTCATCTCTCTGGCAAGATCCATGTATTTGACTATCTTTTCGTCTTCCATTTACCTTCGTTCTCACTCATTGATAACAGACTTCAAAACATTAAACCAACAATATTTCTTTGTCCTCGATATAAAATGTCATTTTTTGTTTAAAAAGTGACATGGCTTCACTAAGGTCTTGATCGGACCAGTTCATTGTCGGTATGTGGTGTGTCATCGTGTCTTAGTTTCTTCTTTTCTCGAAGAGGCTACGACATTGGTGAGGGATAAGAGATGGAAACGTGGCTTCCAGACGTTTTTCTTTTCTTTTTAATTATCAAAAGTATTTCTTATCTTCCGACAAGGACTTGTCATTGATGGTATGTACTCAAACATTGTTATAGAAGAAAAATTCTTCGGTATAAAAAGTTTGTTACTCACAGGAATTCGAGTCGGCAATATGGCGTTGGTATCGTCTAGTTATGAAGAATGGAACTTAAAATACAAGAAAAATAGAAGAGAACACGTTGTGCTGCTCTGCATTCACATAGGCCACACCTACATCCCCCATTATCATTTACTTGAGAACACAGAATCCCCAATGATCTAACGCAACAAAATACAACCAAGCAAGTAATTTGAAAAAAACTACCTCACCCATCATCATTTAATAGAGGTCACAGAATCCCCAATATGCACTACATGCCAAGAGAGATTTACAGTGAAATATACTGCTAGAGTGTGTAGACTTTGATCTAGTGCAAACAAAATACTACCAAGTAAGTAATTTGAAAAAAAACTACCTCACCCATCATCATTTATTAGAGGGCACAGAATCCCCAATATGCACTACATGCCAAGAGAGATTTACAGTGAAACATATACTGCTAGAGTGTGTAGACTTAGATCTAGTGCAAACAAAATACAACCAAGCAAGTAATTTGAATAAAACTTTGCAAGAAAATAAGGCCATCCAGGATTTTCCATTTCCTAAAAGAAGTGGGATTGTACTAAAAAAATATGAATAATTGAACAATAGTAAAAAAAAATGTATCGCTCAAACCAACACATGAAATGTCGGCCGCCCAGTAAGGACCTACATTGATTTGTTTTGTTTTGTTTTGTTTTACGGCATATCAACCTCAGTGGGTTATTTAATGCCGATAAAGTTTTGAAATAAATCAATTCTTAATGGATAATACATTTTTTATAAATACATTTTTCTATTTAACCCATAGATGGGACCCAAACAGAGAGAGAGAGAGAGAAAAGGTTAAAGGAACCCATGCTGTCAACATGACCTGATGATGAAAATATTCCAGAACCATTTACACTGATGGATTACACTGGTCAGAGGTAGTTGTTGTGCCTAGACACACTGAAGAGACGTGATACGTCGAAACACGGTATCTGTGGATGACTTTATATATACATATATTCATTATTACTTAAATGATTATTTTAAACACAATCGTAAGTGTTTTACTTGTAAACTTTTTACTTAACTTCTTGTTACTAAAAAAAAGGGCGAGAGTAAAAATCATTTGGTTTGGTTTGTTTTGTTTTACGGCATATCAACCTCAGTGGGTCATTTAATGCTGATAAAGTTTTGAAATAAATCAATTCTTAATGGATAATACAATTTTGTTTATCAACTCATGTTTTTCTATTTAACCCATAGATGGGACCCTAACAGGTACTACCACTCCAGGTCAGAGTGGACCAGGGAGCAATGGTGATGAAGGGGTGCTCCACTTCCCCAAACCTCCAAAACTGGAACCTCACCATCAGATAGAGTTTAATGTCATTCCCAGGACATGTATTCCGCAGCCACCGCCTTCTAGCACCCATATGATAAAAAAGGGGTTGGGGCTTGGCATAAGTGCAATAGGGTTGGGGCAATCATATAGGTGCTAGGGGACCTACATTGACCGGATACTGGACGCTGCGCAGAGCCCCCGGGGGGAGGGGGAACAATGAATGATAGAGAAGGTTGGCGAAAGATTGTCATGGATATCCGTGCCAATTAGGAGACACGATTAAGATGTTGAAAAATCTATACATTAGACGGCAGTAAATGACCCACCCAGGTTGATATGCCGTAAAACAAAACAAAATAAACATACACTTTTGTTCGGTGATCTGCTGGTACTGCAAAATTAACTAGATGACGTGTTATTTTCTTCTTGCTGATTAAAACTTGGTATTGTTTGGCTCCGACGGCGTAATAGCTAGAAATTGCGCCCGAGATGTGTGAAAATGCAATTAAATCGGAAATGTGCTGGTGTAGGGAATTTTTAGTGGGGCTGGTTTTGGCCAACTTAGTCGGTTACAAAGTAAGTAAGACGGTGTGTAAGCATATTATTGAAATAGTGGAACCTGTCGATATACCACTTTATGATAATTCAATTGCGATCCAAGGATGTCTGCAAAAATGATCTCAGGTGCTTTGGCATTGTCCCTTCCAGCTGGGAAAATTTGGCTCAAGACCGCCCTCGGTGGCGGCAGAATCTCCATAGAGGCCTGTACACGTCAGAATTCACCCTGATACAGCATCATGAAGCTAAGGGGTCCATAAGAAAGCAACGGCAACAAAGCATCGGAACATCATCATCTACAGGGACAGCCTACAAATGCAAAATCTGTGGTCGAGAATGTTTCTCAAACATAGGACTTCATAGTCACAGGAGGCGCTGCAACTTCAGGGGCACACACAAACTTTTATCATAGTCTTTCCAGACTGAATTGCCAATGATGATAATTCAATTATCGCAACGTGGATTGGTTTAGCTCAGTCGGTAGGGTGTTCGGTTGGGAACCTTAATGTTCCTGGTTCGATACCGGCCCTCGCAAACTCAATTTATGTGTAGTACAGCGATAAGCGCGGTAAAGTAAAGGAGCAGATGATAATCGCATCTATTTTAGATGGCGAGTCTCACAGATGTATTACTAATAGACAGCGAGATCGAACCATGCCACCCTGTCGGTGGGGCGTTAGAATACACCGGCTGCATCTCTGCAGAGGGGTAAGACATGAGTTTATAAACAAAATAATATTATGCATTACGAATGAATGATATGAACAAAGATAGATAGATAGAGAGAGAGATAGATAGATAGATATGAACAGTCTGTGATAGATAGATAGATAGATAGATTTGAACAGACTAAAATAGGTAGATATAGATATGAACAGACTGCGATAGATAGATAGATAGATTTGAATAGACCAAGAAAAATAGATAGGTAGATAGATAGATAGATATGAACAGACTAAAATTGATAGATAGATAGATAGATAGATATGAACAGACCTCGATATATATATATATATATATATATATATATATATAGATAGATAGATAGATAGATAGATAGATAGATAGATATGAACAGACTGCGATAGATAGATAGATAGATAGATATGAACAGTCTGTGATAGATAGATAGATAGATAGCTAGATAGATAGATAGATATGAACAGTCTGTGATAGATAGATAGATAGATAGATAAATATGAACAGTCTGTGATAGATAGATAGATAGATAGATAGATAGATATGAACAGACTGCGATAGATAGGTAGATAAGGTAGATAGATAGAGAGAGAGATATGAACAGACTGCGATAGATAGATAGATAGATAGATAGATAGATATGAACAGACTGCGATAGATAGATAGATCAATAGATAGATAGATATGAACAGTCTGTGATAGATAGATAGATAGATAGATATGAACAGACTGCGATAGATAGATAGATAGATAGATATGAACAGTCTGTGATAGATCGATAGATAGATAGATATGAACAGACTGCGATAGATAGATAGATTAGATAGATAGATATGAACAGACTGCGATAGATAAATAGATATATATATATGAACAGTCTGTGATAGAAAGATAGATAGATAGATATATAGATAGACAGTACCTACATTGTGATAATCGCATCAATTTTGACATGCCCCATTACCACTCTTGGGCAGATTCTAGCATATTCGGAGTGTACATGCAAAGATTGTATATCATTTTCTCAGGTTCCTCGTCCTTCCGAGAGCTCTCCTTCGGGGATTTCTCATTTCTGTGGCTCCTTCCTTCCGGGACAACCTTCTTTCTGGAACTCCCTTCCTTCCCGCTTGAGCTTACTCAGTTATGTCAATTGTCTTTAAGTAATCAATTTCTTCATTAATTCATTACAATTAACCCTGATGATCCTTTTTGGTGAAACTTAAGTAGGTTATCTATCTATATCTTTATACAAAATCTGCTCTACTAACGTTTGAATACTTCATATTCTTTCTAACCCATCGTGGTGTAATGGTTAGCAAGCTGTTCTCGCAGATCCATTACTACCAAATAACTAGTTCGATCCGTTTTAGATGTCCCATACTTGCCACCTTGTGACCTATGGAGTTTTATAAATTATGGGGTATATGTGATTTTGGGTGTTTTAGTGTAGCTTGGATATTCTCGGCTGCGCGTTCCTCATGCTTTCTTTTAACCCCATCTCTTTTTGACATGTCCAACCCGTCCTTCGTGACGGGGGTCCGGTGTGCTTCGGCCACTGGATCGGTGTGTTCAATTAATAGCGTCGGTCCCAGGGGGCTACCCCCCCAGGCAATACCTGCCCCCTTAGGGCAGGGCTGGGTTTATTGCCCAGTGCCTGAGGCGCCTCCCTTGAGGGGGAATGCCGAAAGGATCGACGCAATTTTTGTTGTTTCGCACCCATGAGCTTCGGCTTGTGGGTGGGCCCACGTTAAAACGAGGCCTTGTGCCCAGCCCATACAATTGGGGTATGAGGCAAATACCCATCTCTTTTTGATGGGCGCGCTGAAAAAAGGGCATTCAAAGAACGAGAAAGGAGAGAGACAAAGGCAGAAAGTGGCTTTATGACTTAGGCTTTATTATATATAATATATATATATATATATATATATATATATATGTATGTATAATAAACAGATATTCTACCAAATAAACCCATAAAAACTACTTGGATACATAAAAGAAGCACACATCTACAACAAAATCTAAAAATCTTCCAAAAAAATGAAAACATAAAAATATATGTTAAAAAAAATCATCTAAAAGTTTTATTCACCAAAAATATGTAAAAAAAAATCTTTAGAAAATTAAACATTATAACCCACTTATAGTCGACAGTGGCAAGGGGATATCCCTTTGGCCGGGAAGCGACTACACTCAGTCGGGCCTCCGTTCGAAATGGTCGAAATATTCTTTGATGTGTAGGGAGTTAGTCCTTTTGTCGGACCTGCGCAGAGGGTTATTCCGGTGAAATGGCCCATGGGAGTTTTTTCTTTATTTTATTTTATTTTATTTCTTTTTTTTTTTTAATCCCCACATACACATCCTACTCGTGGCGAACGTGTTGGTTTAATACCTACTCTGCGATAACGGCATCCATTTTGACAGGCCCCTTACCACTCTTGAGCAGATTGTTATCATATTCTGACCGTATATACATGTCAGATCCAATTTTGCAGCTGCAATAACGCAGATTGGAGCCAAGCTGCCCCGGGAAAATGAGACTTTCAATTAAATACCACACGGTGGTGTAAGACCGTTCCCTGTCCGGTAGCCTTTGATAATTGGGAACTAGGTTTTCGATTATGCTAACCCACCCACTTTTGGAAGACATTAATTACCAGTCAAGTAGGGAACTTGATTAATAGTGTTGCTAGTATATTCATCCGTAAACCTCTTCAGTGCCATCTTGCCAACTCACGAAGTTTAATATTATTGTTACCATATTATGATACCGAAGACACTTGGACATTTTAACTAAAAGACGGAGAGGAGGCAGTGTATACAATTTAAATAGTGTTAAATGTCATTACCACAAACCTAAAATAATTTTAGTTAACATAATTATTAGGTATTATATAATATTATAATATTATTTATTTTATTAATAATATTATTATTATAAATATATTTGATTTGTTCTTGTTTTACGGCATATCAACCTCAATGGGTCATTTAATGCCAACTACGTTTTTGAAATGAATTGGTGATAATGTTTAATTTTCTAAAGGTTTTTTTTTTTTTACATATTTTTTGTGAATAAAACTTTAGATGATTTTTTAACATATATTTTTATGTTTTCATTTTTGGAAGATTTTTAGATTTTGTTGTAGATGTGTGCTTTTTTATGTATCCAAGTAGTTTTTCTGGGTTTATTTGGTAGAATATCTGTTTATTATACATATATATATATATATATATATATATATATATATATATATATTATATATATATATATAATATTAAAAGCCAGGTTAGCTCAGTCGGTAGAACAGTAATTTCTCACACGAGAAATACAGATGTAACACTAGTTTATCTACCAATGTGTGGGAAGCAAGAAAGAAACACGGTGTGGATCCTATTCAGAAATGTCCTAAATTCAAAGCAGGGGACAAAAATCTACGTTATTTTATTTAGCTATGCATAATTTCATTTTAGTAGGTCGCACAGTGAGGGTGTATATCACTTCCCTAGATCAATATCTCTGTATTAGAAATATTAGAAATATTTACTTTTTTTAATGCTGTTGTTGGCATCCTTCTATCTACTAAAGACGATGGCGTAGTGTTCATTTAAAAAGAAATGTTTTTAATGATCTACAACAGTGATATGAACAGTGCAAAACAAACAGTGATGCTTGCTGGAGTTTCTGTTGTCTCTCTTTTCCGTGGTGGCTATTTTCCTCTTTTTTTTTCAATCCTTTTCATTTCGTGTTTAACGTGGAGTTGCCAGGTCGCACGGTCTTCTGCACAAGCCTCCCATATGTTGGTATCAATGTGGCATGTCTTCATGCCCCTCTTGCAGACATCTTTAAAGCGCAGGCGTGGTCTCCCTACCAGAGGCTAGAGCGCGGGTGTCTCCATGACACCTGGTGGAGGCCCTTGCACCTAAAGTAGGCGTGGGTCACGCATAGGCATTGACTAAGAGATATACTAAATCAAAGAACTGAAATTCTAAAGGTATGTAGACATAAAAAGACCTGGCTCTTTAGTAAATAAATAATAGATATCACACAATCTTTTTATGCTAATTTTTAATTTTGAACATTTAATGCTGATTTTTAATCACTCTTATAATAAAAGACGTTTGTACCCACTACCTTCAGTCAGATTTATCCTGATGGACCGTTCAGATGAAACCTAGGTAGGTAATGACTGACTCCTTTAGATCATTTACATATATATATAGGACTATATGAAATTTAGGCACCGCCTTTTTGATCTCGATTAAGAAAGGTCATGTTTTTCATTTACGCCGACAATATCCAGTTGTTTTAACAGACGATTTTTAGATTTTAAAAAAATTATAAAACTAACCCCTAACCCTCAACCCTAATCCTAACCCTAACACTAACCCCTAAGAAACAACCGGATATTGACGGTGTAAATGAAAAGCATGTCCTTTCTTAATCGAGATCAAAGGGGTGCCTGAAGGTTATATGGTCTATATATAATATATATATATATATATATATATATATATATATATATAAGTTAAAAGAAAGGGAATGAATCCGACAATATTAGTAAGAAAAGGTGGAATGAAAACATCACACAATGCTGTTAAAGAAGAAAACAATTTATAATATAATCAAAGCTGATACTGATCAATATTTCGATTTTACAAAAATCATCATCAGAGCTCATTCACTCCCGTAGTTGTTTGGGTCGGAGAGGATATATATATATATATCTGTAGATAGGTTAACAAATAAGTTGATATTAGGATGATTCTAAGTTGGCCCTTTCTTCCAACGGCGGAATGTTAGAGTAGATCAGGTCCACAAGGAGAGCTCGATGTTCAATATAATTGAATCGAGCAATATAATTGGTAAAAAAAGCTTCGAAATCAGCCATTTTGCAGTTATATATCTATTTCTGCCCACAGGTATCTGTGTATACATATGACATTCATCAGACCGCTGGCTTTATCAAAAATATTATCGGAGCTCTAATGAGTAAAACTAACCGACTAATTTGTACTTTGAGACGATTTATCGGATATAGCAGAGCTGATGTCTTAGATAGATTATATATATATATATGTATGTATGTATAGATTAGATAGATAGATAGATAGATAGAGAGAGAGAGAGAAGAGAGAGAGAGAGGAGAGAGAGAGAGAGGCCCACGTTAAATTGACAGATTATCCTAACTCCGAACACTCTCTCACCCCCTCAAAAAATTAAAACCTCACCGCTATCCACGCCCGCAGTCAGCACGGCATCCTCATCCGACCGGTCATCATCACTATGCTTTTGTTTTCCTTCAGCGTGTGTCTGCTTTATGGCGGTCCGTTCTGATTAACACACCGTTTAGCCGGCGATTACGCCGTTTAAGACCCGAGACAAAGACATCAATGTATGCGTGTGGCTTCGGCTTAGTTGTTAAAATAAACAGCAATTCCGATTTGTGTCATGCATGTGCAACGAAGCAAGATCAGGAACGAGGCTGTCTCGCGGGGATTACGCTGTCCGCTACCGGGTAGGTGGCGGGAGAGATGAAGCAGGGGGGGGGGAATGCATGGGGATAGAAAGAGGGTGGCTACAGGTGGGTTATTCCTTGGATTCCAAACAACAGAGGCACAGATCTAACTGAGCGAGGATCTTAAAGGGATTTTAGAATCCGTACAAAGTTTATGAAGCATTTCATTATAATGAATAACAACATGAAACGTGTGTTGTAATGGCTAGAGTCGTAGGAAATGGACTCGTCGATCCAAGTTCAAAGCCTATACGAGGCAAATACACAATCATCATCAACAGGCCATGCTGTTAGCATGGATACACGGATCCCCGTATAGTTTGCATGTAGCATTACACTTAGTATCAGAATACAAGGTGTGTCAAAAAGTACAAAAAATATTAATACTTTTTTGACACACCTTGTATCCCTTTTCCAATCGCTGTTACTGCTGCTACAATTGTTAGAGGTCCAAAAAGATCAATGTCACTATTTAAAGTTAGATTTGTTTCAAGAATCCTATTTGTATAATACAAATATGTGTTTTTTGATTGGTTATCCTTAAAAATGACATGTTTATTTAACAATGTAATTCCATTGCTGTGTTTTTCAGTGTCCTATGGTCTTTACTTATTTAGTGCTTATTGGTTTTGTTTGCTAGAACTAAAGAAGTGTATAACATACAATAATACTTTTGTCTCTCTCTCAAAAAAAAAAAAAAATAATAATTAAAGAAAGATGAAGGTAACTACAAATAGATAGATAATCCATATTTAACAGACCAAGGTAGTGTTAAGTATCTGGTCGGCATCCTTAGTTCCAGATGTAATAAGTAATTAAGCAAGCCAATAAGAATCCGGTTTTAGAGTATTCTTTGTAAGTCCTACGTCCAAGAGAATCCAAGTGTCAATGACATAAGTTTAGAATGGTGCCTCTATTAATACAGCAGAAGCAGCAGCAGCAGTGCCAGTGATTGGACAATAGAAATCTACCCCAGGTCACGTGGTAGTCAACGAGTCTATATTTAGGAGTGACCATTTGCCCCATGCCTTATATCAATATAATTCAAAGGTAGCAGCATTTTAGTTAGTATTTCAATGTTTATTCGCATCATCATCTGACTATTATAAAAGTAAATTACACTGCCAATTTATAGTTGTATGACTATGCAAAATAAAAAAAAAATAAAAAAAATAAAAAATAAAGAATATGACACATGGATTTGATGTTCTTACTAATGCTTTTTAAAAAATGGAAAATGAAAATACATAGGATTTTTAAAAAGATGAGGCTAATACACAATACATCATCATCATCTTCATCAGGCGACGCTGTTAACATGGATTCACGAATACCCATATATTTTACATGTTGCATTATACGGGGTCACTTAGTACTAGGCGTGGTGTAATGGCTAGAGTCGTAGGAAATGGACTCGTCGACCCAAGTTCAAATCCTAGACGAGGCTAATACACAATCATCATCATCATCATCAAGCCACGCTGATAGCACGGATACACGAATACACATAATATCTTGCATATTTTTGCATTACATGGATCCACTTAGTACCAGGGTCTTAGACCGCTTAGCCACCACAATGCTGTCCTCAGGCATTAAGGTTTACCATCAACGTCCAACAGGTGCCGCCACTGGGGAGGGCTCTTAACCCTCTACAGGGGAGCAGTCGGCATATTCTACTGCCCCTAAGCAGTTGCGCCTTTTATATTAGTCACGTGGCAGGTAAGTATTATTTTTAGTGTTTACAGAAGTAAGTAAAAAAAGTAAAGCCGTCGGGTGGTCTAAGGTCGGTATCAGCCAGACAGCGAGGGAGTCTATCCTCTTTTTCCTAGCGCTAAATCAAAGAGATTGTTTTTGCGTCTAAGATGGAGCGCCATACCTACCACCAGCTCCTTACTGTACCGCACAGATCCCTTTGCTACTCATGCGCTGAGTTGGCGAGGGCCGGTATCGAACTAGGAATCTTGTGGTTCCAAGCTTGACGCTCTACCGACCGAGCTAAACCGGCTCTTTACATAAGTAGATATTCAAAACTATTCAATTATAAGATAATACTTTGGTAAGAATAGGATAAGAAAGAGAAAAATGAGATATTTTGGGAGAAACGACAAATAATCGATCAGTTTTATAATGGCAAAAGAAATATCGATGGATAAGTAGTTACAGCAAAAATCAATATTGATTCACGGATGATAATATTAAGGAAAAGATTCGAAATTCCAGAGGTCAAGAGAGGTCAGACAGGTACTTTAACTTTGGTATGGCAACCAGTCTAGGAGAAAGAACATTCTGAATTCAAACTAAAGAGATTATCTTCTCGATAATGAAAAATATCAATTACTCTTCATGAGTTTGAGTTTGAGTTTTCTTTAACGGCATTTCAACCTCTGTGGGTCATTTAATGCCAAATAAAGGTTATTTTTTATTTCAGTCTTGAAAGTAGTGGTTCAATGGAGGTTTGGTTTGGTTTTGTTTTGTTTTACGGCATATCAACCTCAGTGGGTCATTTAATGCCGATAATGTTTTGAAATAAATCAATTCTTAATGGATAATACAATTTTGTTTATTAACTCATGTTTTTCTATTTAACCCATAGATGGGACTCAATGGGGGTATTCGGTTATGTTTTGTTATATCTTGTTGAAAAGGTTACTTTTTTTTTTTGAAAATTTAAAAATGGTTTCAGGGTTAGTTTTCGTGTTTGTATTTTTTTCTCTTTCATTTGCTTTTTATTAAGTTTTATCCTTTATTAATTCGGTTTATTTTTACTAAATTTAGTTTATTAAGTTGTGGTTTAAACCTGACTTAAGCATTTTTGAATCATTTATACTTCTTTTTTTTTTTTTAGCTAATCGAAAATGAAGTATAAAAAGATTTTTAAACCTTTCGGTCAGAAAATAGGGTGTGATATTTTATGGAACTTTGTTCTTGCTGGCCTCCACCAATTTTATATTATACAGAAATATATATATATAACTGTATACATATATATTATATATAATATATATATTATATGTGTGTGTGTTGTGTGTGTGTGTGTGTGTGTGTGTGTGTGTGTGTGTGTGTGTGTGTTTGTGTGTGTGTGTGTGTGTGTAGTACAGTGAGAAATTTGAAAAAACATGTTTAAATAAAATGAGTAGTAAGTGGTAAGCCGACGCTGCCGTGTTTCGATCTGTTAAGTAGATCTTCTTCAGGGAATTTGTTGATATATTATCACAGAAATAACGAGAAAAAAACTGCGATAGTCCTTGTTTATTCAATCTGTTCGAAATTTGAAGTTTGATGAAGGAACGTTGGAAAGGTTGACGGTTTGAAATATGACGTCAAATATTCTTCTTTTATGGTGTGTGTGTGCGTGTGTGTGTGTGCGTATGTATCGACATTTTTTAGGTGTTTTGTGTGGGTGTTGGTTTGCGCGTGTGTGTTTATATTTTACCATAAACGACATCAGAACAAACCTCAAAGTTGTGTGTGTGTGTGTGTGCGCGCGCGCACGAGCGTGAATGCATATTCATTAAGAAGACGGTATAATAATATATATATATATATATATATATATATATATATATATATATATATATATATATATATATATATATATATATATATATATATATATATATATATATATATATATATATATATATATATATATATATATATATATATATATATATATGCCTTTACACGCAAAAGCGATGTGTGTATTAAAACAGTTAAAATCCCCTTCCCATTCTGTAAGTGAAGACAGCCTAATGGGTTACGGTGTCGGACTGACACCCAACCGATCGGATTTCAATTCCGGCTGTAGGTAGCTTACAAAATGTCTAGCCACACTGAGGAGACTTGATAAGTCCAAACACGTGTCTGTGGATGACCCTATATATATATATATATGTGTGTGTGTGTGTGTGTGTATATAGTAAGAACATAAACCAGGTTAAAATCAAAATTAAATAAATAGAATATATTAATTTAAATTGGTTTGAATTAAACAAAACAAAATTAAAATCAGACTAGTTAGAGCCCCTTCAAAAATAATATTATATTCATACTATCCAGTTCATACTGCAATTTTACAATACCAGTGTCACCAGTATTACTATTTACTCCTTTTGAGTTTTCACATCAGCATTAGCTGATGGTCTTTCAATGGAGTCTGAGTGACAGCAAGTCTCCTCAGGTCTCCAGAACTCTTCTGAGTATTCTGGCAGATTGCAGCAGTGCAATGTTCTGAATGGTTTCAATCCTTCCTCTGATTTCCAAACTTTCCAAACCCTTTTCTAATCCTTTTGGGACTGTTCCAAGTGCACCAACTACAATTAGTATCACTTTCACTTTCATATTCCATAACTTTATTATTATTATTATTATTATTATTATTGTTATTATTGTTTTTATTATATTATTAAATTGCACTACATATAACCATAGCAAAATTTGCCTTTCATTAACATAATCACCACGCTAATGTTAAATTATTATGTCATTAATAAACAATTCAAACCCCACTAATTTTAATATTATAGTACATCACATAGACTTAATGACTTATTACATCTTATTCATACGCGTCAATATTGAATAGAGTCCAGTAATATGAAAAAAGTATTACATAAATTAATGTACTATTTTCATGGTTTTAATAAATCATCTTCTATATAAAAATCCCACTATATAATATTATCAACTATATAAATACAATATAACTATTGTATTTAAATCATTTGCTGATTGATTAAACCCAAAATGAATTGCAGGCATACTCTAAAATTAATATCAAATGTAGTATTAAAGTACTCCATAAATTACTTCTAAAGAATATATTATTAGTTTAATATATATATATATATATATATATATATATATATATATATATATATATATATATTCCATATATCTGTATAGTATCCATATATACATTGGTCCAGTAAATCTCTAAAAATATGTATAAACATCATTAACATTAATTTAATTAAAAACACTCTATACTAGAGCTGGAAGAATATCAATGGTTAGTTGAAGAATTTAAGAGTCAATATAAGACCTTTTACATAGGTAAATTACCAATTAAATCAATTAAATAAAGTATATATATATATATATATATATATATATATATATATATATATATATATATATATATATATATATATATTCTAATCAACCTATTTGCTGAATTGATGAGTTGGTTGAATTCGCTATTCAGTAATAAATTATATTACTTTGTTAACCATTACACAACGATGGAACCCCCAAGCATATGTAACGTATTTGCATTAATGTACATGGATATAGGTATAAAAATGAGCCTTGCGTATATGAATATGAATATCAGTGTATGTGAATATTTTTACGCAGAGATTTATATATATATATAATATATATTATATATTATATATGATATAATAAATATAATATAGTAAAAATAAATATATAAAGGTATCACACATCTATTTATCTGATGGCCATAGAACAGTCACAACCTTAGGTTTCATACATGCAAAATCGCATGCATTCATCAGGGGACGTTGATCCGAATACAAGGAAAATCGTTGTATTCGGATCAAGTTGGTCTCCAGACTCCCAAAGTGGGTTTGATTAGGAAGAGTTTATTGTGGATGTTGTTATTCCAGTGTTGTTGCCATTTTGTATGAAGGAATCTATTATTATATTATTAATATATTAATTGAAAGTTTATGAGAAGAATATTCACTGACATGTAAGATTTTATAAAACAAGTTTAAATATTTAGTATATTTTTAACCTGCGTATGGATCTTGAAACAGAAAGCTGTGTTTTACTAGTATTGTAATTGTATTCATTTATTAATTTAATATACATCTCTGTAATTATAATAATTGTGAGATATCTGGAATTTTGTAAATCTACACAACAATGAAAAAAAAACGTAATTAAAGTATATTCAATTATGTAACTAAGTTTTACGGAACTTGATAAGATAAACATGTATGTATTTATCTTGATATTTTATTAATTCATTCATTAAATCTATTGAATTCATGAGTTCCTTTCTTCTTTTGTAGAGGTGGTGTATGTAAATATGTACTTAGCGAGATAATTCTTTAATTATATTTAACGTATAAGTTCATTTCTGTTCGTTGCGTTCTGAATTTTAACGTCTATACTTAACGTTTATTTATTAAAACTATTTACTTAATCATTATTATTTAAGCAGTCTAAAATAATAATAATAATAATAATAATAATAATAATAATAATAATAATAATAATAATAATAATAACTGCGCAGTGCCTGAGATGAGGCTGTAAACCATGTTTTAAGTGAATGTAGCAAACTATCACAATGGTAATACAAAACTTGACACGACTTCGTTGGGAAGGTGATCCACTGGGAATTATGCAAAATATTAAACTTTGATCATACAACAAAATGGTATATGCATAAACCAGAATCTGTTCTTGAGAATGAAACGCATAAAATTCTCTGGGACTTCGAGATGAAGACGGATAGTATGAGGTAGGTAGAAGGATGGTGAACAAGAAATGAAAACTCAAAACAAATCTGAGAGTTGAAACGTTTCGTCCGAATTCAAACGGACATTATCAGTCAAATGATTTTTATTGAAAACAAAATTTCGTGCCAGTACAAGCGAAATTGGTGAGGGGGGTGAGTTAGTAGCGGAAGTGAAGGGAGGGAGGTGAGGGGCCGACATGAATGAAGTGAGGGTAGTATATAGGAAGTGGAGAGAGGATGGGCAAAAAAATGTGCGTACAACTCTAACGAATTCCACTGTAAGAAGGCTTACACACACTGTAGGGTGCTAGAAGGCGGTGGCTGCGGGTCTACATGTCCTGGGAATGACGTTAAACTCTATCTGATGGTGAGGTTCCAGTTTTGGAGGTTTTGGGAATGTGGAGCACCCCTTCATCACCATTGTTCCCTGGTCCACTCTGACCCGGAGTGGAAGTACCTGTTAGGGTCCCATCTATGGGTTAAATAGAAAAACATGAGTTGATGAACAAAATTGTATTATCCATTAAGAATTGATTTATTTCAAAACTTTATCAGCATTAAATGACCCACTGAGGTTGATATGCCGTAAAACAAAACAAACCAAACCAAATGATTTTTACTCTCGCCTTTTTTTTTAGTAACAAGAAGTTAAGTAAAAAGTTTACAAGTAAAACACTTACGATTGTGTTTAAAATAATCATTTAAGTAATAATGAATATATGTATATATAAAGTCATCCACAGATACCGTGTTTCGACGTATCACGTCTCTTCAGTGTGTCTAGACAAAACAACTACCTCTGACCAGTGTAATCCATCAGTGTAAATGGTTCTGGAATATTTTCATCATCAGGTCATGTTGATAGCATGGGTTCCTTTAACCCTCTCTCTCTCTCTCTTTCTCTCTCTCTCTCTCTCCCTCTCCCTCTCTCTCTCTCTCTCTCTCGCCATCTGTCCCTAAAAGCAATCTCTCTTGATTGGTTCTCCAGATAACATACAGTGTTCACAAGTTTCTGCTGGTTTGGCAAACACTAATGCGTCCATGCGTAGTAGTTCATGGGAGAACACCACTTATGAGGTTATCCTTACTTCTCCAGCAAGTCATGTCCATCTAACATGGTTGGCTTGTATGATAGGAAGTAAGTGGTCATATAGCTGTTGGTTTGTATGGTGCTATTTCCAAAATCTGTTCAAAACAGCACATAGTATCTTTGTCTAGCTTTTTCTCCGAGGATTTTGTTAGAGTTCAAGTGGAGCAGCCATACAGTAGTACTTACATGGCTCCAGCTTGGGAGAATTCCAGTTTTATTTTATTAGAGAGATTAGATTTTAATATAGTTGAATATTAATATTCAGATAAATGAAAAGATCAAAATAATTCCTCTACGAGAGGACTTATAAGAAGAGATCCAAGTTTTACTTCTTCCCCAAACAGGTAGGGCTCTCAAACTTGACTCTATATAGAGAGGGGAAAGACATTTATATTATTAGTCATCGTTTTCTTATATAATAAAACTTTAGAATTGAACTTCGTTTTCATTAATTGATTTGTTGATTTTAGCCCTAAAATAACAGCTAGAATAACGTGATAACACCACCTTAAAATAGACGTCACCTTTGGATCCGAAGTAAGACGACGTATAGGTTTCCAATGAGTCCAAAAGAAAAAGAAAGAAATTAAAGAAAAAATACCCCTACGACCCATATCTATGAAAGATCAAAATAATTCATGTGCGGGAGGACAAGAAAATACAATTTTTATTTCTCCCACAGACTGGTAGGGCTCTCAAACTTGATTCTGTATATAGGAAAGACATTTATATTGTTGGCCATCTTTTTGTTATATAATAAACCGTTAGAATTGAACTTCGTTTTCATTAATTGATTTGTTGATTTTAGCCCTAAAATAACAGCTAGACTGACGTGATAACATCACCTTAAAATAGACGTCACCTTTGAATCCGAAGTAAGACGCCGTATAGGTTTGCAATGAGTCCAAAAGAAAGAAAAAGAAATTAACGAAAAAAGACCCCTACGAACCATATCTATGAAAAGATCAAAATAATACATGCGCAGGAGGACAAGAAAATACAATGTTTACTTCTCCCTCATGTTACATAATCTATGCGGTTGCATAAGATTATTGTCAATCCCCTGTAATTCTGAGAGGGTGACCCTTTTCATATCATGGCCGGGTCCTTCCATGAAAAATTACAGAAGCCCGCCAAATATGTCAAGTCACGTGGGACCTTTTGAGTCCCCAGTTTTCAGTTAGACGTCAGGCAGAGAAGTCGGCCATTTTAGGTCCTGCCTAAACTGGAACTCGTGCGCGCTATGTTAGTTGGCAGATGTCTGGGTTGGCGATTTACCGAATAAAGTAACATCAAAAGTAAATCGAAGTCTTGTGTTTATTATCTAAAAACTAACAATGACACAGGGCTTCTGATACAGAGAAATCCCTAACAGAAAAACAGACCTGAAATCCCCCAAGTAAACTCCAGACGCTAGACCAGACCAAGTCAAGATGAAGAAATACCAAAGACGATCAGAAGCAAAGCCGACCAGAAGAAAATACGACCAGAAGTAAGAAGTAAGAAAGAAGTATGTAACATTATAATTATTTAGTGCCAGGGAAGAACGCGCTATGCAACACCTCAGACTGGTAGGGCTCTCAAACTTGACTCTATATATAGGAAAGAGATTTATATTATTAGTCATCGTTTTGTTATATAATAAACCTTTAGAATTGAACTAAGTTTTCATTAATTGATTTGTTGATTCTAACCTTAAAATAACAGCTAGACTGACGTGATAATACCAACTTAAAATACACGTCACCTTTGGATCTAAAGTAAGACGCCGTATAGGTTTGCTATGAGTCCAAATGAAAAAGAAAAAAAAATAGAAAAAAAAATTCTTCACAGGAAATTATAGACAAAGAATTCTTCAAAACATTTCAGTACTGATCTGACGAGTCGCAATAGCCAATATCAAAGACGATAGTAAAAGACAAGAAAAAAAAAGAGCTACAATTTCTTTTTCTTTTTTTTTTTTTTTTTTTTTTTTTTTTTTACAACGGAGACCATTCTATGGTGAGAGAAGGGTAGGAAACTTAGATCTCGTTAACCTTTGCGTCTGCGCAGATATCACACGGATGCCCTACTTCCGGTTAGATCTTTTTACCTCCCTTGTCTAGGTGGATTAAATGATTGAAGTTTCGTGTTTAACATCACAGGGGCCGAGGCTAGTTGCTAAAGATGCGGCCATATCAAAGTAGACTGTCTCTTTATCCTGGGGATTGCACGAGTGTCGTCTAGACATCTTGACCTCTATGGCGACCAGCAGATTTGTCAAAAACGAGAAGGTCGACAAAAAGCAATCTACCCAATGTTTAAAATGCATCGATTATCATATCATAGATTTAGTTTGTTGCCAGCCGCTTTAAGCCAAAACAAAAAAAAAATGTGCGTACAACTCTGTAACGAATTCCACTGTAAGAAGGCTTACTCACACTGTAGGGACCTTGTTTGCTCTGTGTTTGGTGATTGAAGAAGATCTGAGTTTTGATCCGCACAATCTAAATTATTTTTTTTCTAATAAGAATGTTTTCTGGGGGGACACAGTTAAGTCCGACGCTTTTACTCTCCCAACAATGCTGCACTCTTCTCACCAACACTATCAAAATATCTTTCTCTCTCGTCCACTCGTCGTCACAGCCAAAATGCTACTGCAAGCTTTTTTCTCCCGGATTGTGAGGGCTGGTCAATAAATACACAATTACAGTGTTCATCCGGGCCCCTTCCTCTGACCTGCCCGTGCAGCACGTGCGACACTAATCAGCACGCGTCAATCCTTCAAATCCGGGCCACTCTGGATAGTTTAGCAATTCCCATGCGTCAGGCCACGACTCACGATCAGAAGAATGCGAGTTCAATCTCCCCACTCGCCTCTGATCTCATTCTGCATGCCAAACACAGTCGTGCACGCTTCGAACTACTACGTTCGTGGTTTCTCGTTATTCTGTGATAAAAAAATTTTATCACCTTCCTTACACCAACAAATGCCCTGAAGATGATCTAATTAATAGATCAAAACACTGCAGCGTCGGCCAATAAACTTACCACTCAACTTATTTAAACCTGTGTTTTTTCAATTTTCTTAATATACTACATGAGTGCCGAAAAATGTTTTTTCGGCACTCAGGATAAAAAATATTACATTTACATTTTATGTTGCTAGGTTAGTTAATAGTTAAGTAATAATTTTTTTTTCTTTTAATAATCATAATTACTAGGATGGGTCTTACACAGTTTCTCAAATCTTAGAATCAAACTAAACTGGAGATGTCTATCTACCCTTATTTTCAGTTACATATCAATTTTTGATTGATACTTAATTTTTATAACAAATGAAGCCCACATTTCTTTTGAATAAGGAAGGATTACCTGGAATTATTAATATTTTCGTGACATACTCACCTCAGAGAAGGATTACACACACTGTAGGGATCTTGTTTGTTCTGTATTTGGTGATTGAGGAAGATCCCAGTTTTGATCCCCACAATTTAAGTGTATATGATGTAGGGACCCGTTTGTTGCTTGGTGAGTGTTTAGTTGAGGAGTTGAAGAAGATCCGAGTTATGGGTCCCCACAATTTAAATGTATAAGACTACGGAAATGAAGTTTCCATAGAAAACAAAAGAAGACAGAATTGATAAAGGAAACAAACTTTATATAAATTAATTTACAATTGGTATATTCAATTGTTATTTCAGCGGTGTTGCCGACTGTATGTGTCTGTACATAGTTGTGTGTGACAAGTGTGACATGTATTGGTTTTTATTTGTGTGATTGGTTGTGTCAACATTGTAGCAGTTTTGTCTGTAATTGAAACTTGTGATTGAAATTTGTTCTTGTTGAGCGAAAGAGAGAGAAAATAGGAAACGAAAATACGAGACCAACCTGATATATCATTTTGTGTCTTCGGGCAGCGACTTCTCCCGATTGTGTCGATGTTGGGGGAGAACTTTCGCTCCTACTGTGGAGTTAGGAGCATCAGCTCCTACTCTGTCGAGTCGGGAAGAGCGTAAGCTCCCACTGTCCCTCTGGTCTTTCTGCTAAAAGGGTCTTTTTATAATTCTCTTTTGTAATTGTCTACGTGATCATTAAGCTAAAATATTCATCAAATATCAGGTGATTTGCAATGATGCAATATCGAATGATTTTGGTATCTGTGGAATTGTGGTGACATGAATTACCGGATGAATTTAAACCATTGTTTTTGTTAAAATATTTCTAAACTAATATTTATTTGATTCTCTTTTGTTTACATATTTCTAAACTTGTGACATACCATTGTACAACTAATTATTAAAGAAAACTTAATTATTTTAATTTAGTCAATTCCACATGCCGTAAAAATATCCCTATAATGACTACGGAAATGTAGTTTCCGTAGAAAACAAAAGAAGATAAAAATATAAAAGAAACAACTTTATATACAAGATATTACAATTCATATAGTGATAGTAAATTGTTTTTTTTAGCGACGTTGCCCACTGTATGTGTCTGTACATAGTTGTGTGTGACAAGTGCGTATGTATTGTTTATATTTGTGTATTTGGACTTGTCAAATTTGTAGCAGTTTTGATAAAACAATATCTGTGATTGAAACTTGTGTTGAGTGAGATTAAGAAAATAGGAAACGAAAATAAGAGACGGACCTGATATATTACATTTTGTGTCTTCGGACAGCGACTTCTCCCAATTGTGTCGAGTTAGGGAGAGCTTTCGCTCCGTCTGTCGAGTTAGGGTGCATTCGCCCCAACTGCCGCTTTTTAAGCTAAATGGGCCTTTTTATAATTCTCTTTGTCATTGTCTACGTGATCATTAAGTTAAATTTAATAGGAATTTTCAAAATCAGCGCTGTTTTCTAATGATGTAAATATCGATGATTTTGTTAAATCCGATGGCGTACATATTTTCAATGGAATTTAAACCATTGTTTCTATTGTTGCTAAATATTTCTAAACTAATATTTATTCGATTATCTTTTGTTTACATGATTCTAAACTTAACTTATACAATTGTAAATTACATGTTTCAGAAAACTTTTATTTTAATGTATTCAGTTCCACATGCACGTAAATAGGGGGCCAAAGCCTCGTATGTTGTAACTATTTAAAACTATTTCAGCTAAAAACGGTGATATGTTGAAAAATCCAGGTCGATTAATAATAATAATAATAAATAATAATAATATATATATATATATATATATATATATATATATAATATATATATTGGGAGAATATGTGCTTAATTGAAGTCGTACCTAAATTTGAAAATTATCTAATTAAAAAAATTAATTATTTAGGCGGGCATACCTATTCAAATATGAGGCTAAACAAATCGAGAAAAATCAATATCTGTATGTACATTTCAGCCTATTAGGCCTCATCAGCAGAGCTATTGACAGGAAGACTGCTTTGTGTGTGATTCGAACCCTGACTGTCAAGCTGACAGGCGGGGACTCTAACCATTACACCAGCTGTTTTTCCCCAGATTTTTCGTTTGTTTAGAAGTAGGTTATATTCCACTCATGGGGACTCTCTTCTTAACAGCAAAACTCCTACTATCGTTCTCACTCGGTCTGGGAGGACAGGCTCTTAAATATCCAGTTAATATGTACATCCGGGCTTCTTACTCTGGTCTGGCATTGCCCGTTTAGAACTTCAATATTCACCAGCATTTTGAGTACGCATCAATACTGTTTACATCCAGATTACTGCCAACAGCATTTCAGCAACGAGGAGGTAGCGAGTTCAAATATCTGTGGCCACTCCCCCCTCGCACAGGCTAAACATATCCGGACGCGCTTTATTCGTGGGGGTTGGGAACCTGCTCGCCCTCAGTTCTGCCTTTCAATTTCGCTACAGAACATTATATCATCTAAATGGATATAAGTAAAAATTAAAACGTAAAGTCGGTGGGGTGGCCTTAAGTCGGTATCAGCCAATCAGCGAGAGAGTCTATCCCCTTCAGCGAGGGAGTCTATCCCATTTTCACTAGCACTACACCAAGGAGATGGTTTTTGCTTATGAGGCGGAGCGCCACACCTACCATGAGCTTCTAGGCGAACGCTCTACCGATTGAGCTAACCAGGCCCCTTTAAATGAATATGATTAGGTATTATTTATTACCATACTCTACATTATTGAAATTCTGAATCAAATAATCATTGAATCTATCATTCCAAACAATGCTTTACCATTTCGTCTCTTTAACTATAATCAGTGTATATATTTACCCAACTCTTCAACGAGGAGTAGGATGCTACACAAGGTCGATTTTTAAGTGCTGAAAAACTGCCTTGAATTCAGAGATTTTTCTCAGTCTGTCTACTATTTACCCATAGAAGAAGAAGAAGAAGAAGAAGAAGAAGAAGAAGAAGAAGAAGAAGAAGAAGAAGAAGAAGAGTGAAAGTGAAAAAGAATAATGAGAGCGAAAGTGAAAAAGAAGAAGAGTGAAAGTGAAGAAGAAGAAGAAGAAGAAGAAGAAGAAGAAGAAGAAGAGATGGATGGACAAATGGATGGATGGAGAAAAAGATGGACTTATTTTAACGTCATGTCAACCCGTCTCAGGTTATTTTATGCTTTGAAATTGATATGTCTGACATCGGAAAATTCGATTTTATCCAGATGGTCGTATTAATCTAAAAATCAATAAACAATAAAATAATGCAAGCGAAACATCAATAAAAGTTCAAGCTTGATAAGCTTATATATATTTTATAATATATGAATATTTTGAAGGCCGGTACAATGCGTATGAAAAATAAAAACAAAAAGATCTTTTTGTTTTTATTTTTCATACGCATTGTATCGGCCTTCAAAATATTAATATATTATAACATACTTAACAATGCTTCAAGCAAATTACCAATTGCTTTTATATATATTTCTTTTTCATGATCTTGATTTGTATCTTTTCCAGCCTTCTGGCAATCTTTCTAATGTTAGGATCCAGTTGAAATAGGATTCTTCCCCTACTTTCAACCCGAGCGCTTTCGACTGCTTCTTCAGTCGTCATCGTGGGGAGGGGGTTTATTGATTTGGTGTTCGTTCTTTTTTGTTCTTGTTCTTTTATCTATTTTGTTTTTAAATTAGAAGAGTCCATTATTTTCAGAGGGGTGTGTGATTAGTGTATTAGTTATTAAAATAGCTAATATATTATGACCGATGTTAAATGCTATTTTATTAATTTTATTTTTTAAATTTTTTATGCATATTGCCTCAAGAATTTGTAGGCGTTTCTTATTGTTATTTTTATAGATGATGTTAGTATTTTCAGAGAGGAAAGCTTATATATATATATATATAATATATATATTATATATATATATATATATATATGAGGTTAAGTAAACAAACAAATGTGTTTATTTCTATATGGCTTTAAGCCGACAATTTTTTGAGTATATGTGCTTAATTGAAGTCGTACCTAATTTTGAAAATTAATTAGTTAATAATTAATGAATTTTAGGCGGGCATATATGTTCAAATGTAAGGCTAAACGAATCAAGAAAATGTCATTTTATCGATTCGTTTAGCCTTACATTTGAACATATATGCCCGCCTAAAATTCATTAATTATTAACTAATTCATTTTCAAAATTTGGTACGACTTAAATTAAGCACATATCCTCGGAAAATATATATATATATGTTTGTGTGTGTGTGTGTGTGTGTGTGTGTATGTGAAGAGATGGAAGTGAATCCGACGGTATGTAGTATATTAAGAAAACTGAAAAAACACAGGTTTAAATAAGTTGAGTGGTAAGTTTATTGGCCGACGTTGCAGTGTTTCGATCTATTAATTAGATCATCTTCAGGGCATTTGTTGGTATATGGAAAGTGATAAAAACATTTTTTATCACAGAGTAACGAGAAAAGCAAGCGATATTCCTTGTTTATCAATCTATTCAAAATTTAAAATCTGAAGAAAGGACTCTGAAAAATGGACGGTTTGAAATGTGACGTCAAATATTCTCTTTTACGGTGTGAGTATGAGAGTGTGTGAGTGTGTGTATCGAAAAAAATATATATATATTATACGCACCCAATTTCGATTGAGGATATATATATATATATATATATATATATATATATATATATATATATTATACGCTCCCAAATTTCGGTTGAGCACTTTATTTAGGAGGGATTTAATTGCAAATTCACCGTATTCGTCGTTCAGCTAAATCTCACTTTGTTTACAAAGTTAGAGACCTCTAGGTGAAGTTAATTTCCACTTAGAAATGTAGCGATTAAATAGCCTGCTATACTTGGCAGCTGATTGTGGCTGTATGGGTAAGAGGTTTGGTGAGCGTAAGTTCATTCCGGTCTCGAACCCAGCCCGTATATATTATACGCACCCAATTTCGGTTGAGGATATAATATATATATATATATATATATATATATATATGTTGTGTGGTGTGTGTGTGTGTGTGTGTGTGTACTATCCTTTCTACTCTGTCTCAAGGGTATTAGCGCTATGAGAAATGTAAACAGCCTCGTCCCCTATTTAAATTCGGGTCGATGAGTCTATTTCCTACGGCTCCAACCATTTGGCCACGCACCTCAAATCCAGGTTGTAAGGAACTAAATCAGATCTGCAAAGAAAGGATTGTCCGAGCCAGTCTAATAAAAGAAGCTGGGTATTTTTGTTTCGCTCTGTAAACCCTTTCACGTCATCGGGGCGACAAAGGGAAAAGATTTGTCAGGCCATTTGTAATAATCTTCGTGCAAATATTTGCACCACTTTCAATCCATGCGTATTTTCTACTTTCTTACCTCCCTTGTTTTTGTCCGTGCATATGCTTATTCACGGTAGGCAAAAAATGTCGGATAGAAACTATATTTTTTTAATGAAATAAAGAAAGATTAAAGAAACAATGAAAGACTGTTTGAATATTCGTGGTGTTTCGAGAAAGCTCTATGCTTAATTCCTGGGTTGCTTTTTGGTCAAATAAAATATTGGTTGTCGATTCTGAGTCCATTTATCTTATTTACTGTAGAGGTTAATTATTTGTAGTGCTGTTTATATTCAGAAGGGGGGAATCGTTGGAAGGAGGCGCTTATTATTTCAGTTGGTTTTATTGAGTGAAAATAAACAGCGATATGTGTCGTTCATTTTTTAACGGTGGGCTTATCATTGTTATTCATTGAGTGTATAGATTTTAGCCAAACCTTTGGGAGGATAGGAGTGTATAGAAGAAGAAGAAGAAGAAGAAGAAGAAGAAGAAGAAGAAGAAAGAAGAAGAGGAGGAGGGAGGAGGAAGAAGAAGAAGAAGGAAGGAAGGAGATGATGAAGAAGAAGAAGAAGAAGAAGAAGAAGAAGAAGAAGAAGAAGAAGAAGAAGAAGAGAAGATGATGATGATGATGATGATGATGAAGAAGAAGAAGAAGAAGAAGGAGAAGAAGGAGGAGATGAAGAAGACGAAGAAGAAGAAGAAAATATGATGATGATGAAGAAGAAGAACAATATAATGAAGAAGAAGAAGATAATGATGATGATGAAGAAGAATAAAAGAATGATGAAGAAGAAGAAGAAGAAGAAGAAGAAGAAGAAGAAGAAGAAGAAGAAGAAGAAGAAGATGGTGATGATGATGTAGACAAAAAGAATGATGATGATGAAAAAGAAGAAGACGATAATGATGAGGATGGAGAAGAAGAAGAAGAAGAAGAAGAAGAAGAAGAAGAAGAAGAAGAAGAAGAAGAAGAAGAATGATGAGAATAAATAAAATTAAGTGAACAAAGAACATGGAATTGAATAATAGAAGAAGAAGATGATGGTGATGATGATGAAGAAAAAAAGATGATGATTGATGAAGAAGAGAAGATGATGTTAATGATGATGATGATAATGATGAAGAAGAAGAAGAAGAAGAAGAAGAAGAAGAAGAAGAATGTATCAAAAGACTATTTAAGGTGAAGATATATATAGTAAACTAATCCAGAGGGGAGAGAGAGAGAGAGAGAGAGGGGGGGGAAAGCAAAAGAGAAGATGTGTATACTCAGAACAAAGAAATACTTAATCTTTAAGAGAGGGTGAAACTATTAGTGGGACAGTGAAGAGGAACAAAAGTGTAACAAAAGCCGAACAAGGCATTGCATTACTTAAGCTTTATTCAATACTAGAAGGGACTATCCTGCATCGTCTGGGTAGGGGGGTAAAACTTATTCTCACAGATCCATTATTACTAAATTACGAGTTTGAACCTAGCAGGATGCCCCATTAAGATCCCTTTGTAAAAAAAAGATATTTTTTTATTATATATTAAATACAAAAAAATTCCATACTGTTACTATTTGAATTCTATTTTTTAATTTCGTCACGAATATAAATAAAAAAATCTTCATTATTTTTGCTCAGAAGGCAAGATCTGGTGATAGTGAATGTGTATGAATATTTACTTTGTCGTTAAGTGTATAATTTTTGTAGTTTCCTTCGGACATACACACAACGGCATTATATATGTACTAGAAATTACTCCGGGTGCAAGTATTTAAGTTTTAATGTAATAAGATATTATACCAAATTAAAAAGGCTAATGAAACTAAATAAAAATGCAGAAAAAAGGTTTGTCTAGGAATCCCAAGATTCCTGGTTCGATACCGGCCTTCGGCAACTCAACGTATGACTAACAAATGAATCTGTGTGGTAAAGTGAGGAGCTGATGGTAGATGTGATGCTTCACCTCAGATGCCAAAATAATCTCCTATGTCTAGCGCTAGTAAAAAGGGGATAGACTCCTTCGCTGTCAGACTGATACAGACATTAGGCCACCCCGACGACTTTACTTTTTTTTATTCAATAGTATTTATTGTTAACAAACAGATCCAGGGATCAAGTATGTTTGACTTCAGTACAGTGTCTAAAGGTCAATTTTTATGAGGATTGAACCTGTATGGGGAATAAAATAATAGTATGGAATTCAAAGTAAAGAAAATAAAAAACATTTTCCCCATAATACTAGAAAGAAAAAGAACAGGAAAGGGTTATTATGATCCCACCTACACAAAGAAAAGAATGGCTCTTTTTATTCCCCTACTCAACGCATTGACCTCGGATATGTTTTTCGGGGAATTCCCATCGAGGGTTTTTGAAGTACACCTTCTGCTATTGATCTTTCCCAACTCAATACCATGCTGACTTTATATATATATATATATATATATATATATATATATATATATATATATATATATATATATATATTATTATTATTATTATTATTATTATTATTATTATTTTCACTCCTTTTGAGTTTTCACATCAGCATTAGCTGATGGTCTTTCACTGGAGTCTGAGTGACAGCAAGTCTCCTCAGGTCTCCAGGACTCTTCTGAGTATTCTGGCAGATTACAGCAGTGCAGTGTTCTGAATGGTTTCAATCCTTCCTCTGATTTCCAAACTTTCCAAACCCTTTTCCAATCCTTTTGGGACCGTTCCAAGTGCGCCAACTACAATTGGTATCACTTTGACTTTCATATTCCATAACTTTTTCAGTTCTCTGGCAAGGTCCAGATATTTGTCCATTTTTTCATTTTCCTTTAGCTTCACCCTGTGATCTGCTGGCACTGCAAAATGTTGTCATTATTATTATTATTATTATTATTATTATTATTATTATTATTATTATTATTATTGTTGTTGTTGTTGTTGTTGTTGTTGTTGTTACAAAATATTACAATAATATCAAAAGTTTAGAATCTTTTAAAATTTTTCTCTTAAATTTTTTAGATGAGGCTTGATGATTAGTATAATCAGCCTTATTCGGACTATTGTCCTCATCTTCATTGTTACATATACAACGTTTCGGCCGATGTGTCCTCTGGCCTTCAAATAAGTTGATTAGAATTTATTTTGAATTATCAGCTTCAGTTATATGAATTTCTTGGAAAATAATTTCTGTCGCTTATCAATTCTAACAATAATGTTTTAATAATGTGATTTATTCTTTTAGTAAATAAACTCTCTTTTATTTAAAAAATCAGTCTGACTCTAATGTTTAATGTGTTTTTAAGAAGAAGCATAGCTAACCCTATAGGGATCTCCAATTCAACGGGCAAAATTTTACCCCTCACACACACACACACCTATATTTAACACAATGGAACTTGAATAAAAGTTAATATCTTCCTCAAAATTTTTGGACAATTTAAAAGAAGAAACATTAAAAAAAATTCTGATGATTTAAAAAAAAATTGACAGCTTACGCTAGGGACGTCCAATCGATTTTGCGCGCTAAATGTACTCATGGCGGTAAAATTGTTCCAATAAATGTCAATAAATTTCCTTTTTTTCGACTAAGGCGTCAAGATTTCATAGCTATCGGTTTCGTATATGGAAATCTTCCCTAGCCCAAGTATTTCATGGCAGACGACTGGCCGGATATAGTCGATAAAGTTTAAGACTCAACGACGAATTCCCTCGATTAGGCTAGACTGTGCCATAGTTACTATGTAGTTCTCAAAAAAAAAAAAAAAAAAAACAAGACCCCCCCCAAAAAAAAAACAAAGAATTTTTTACAGCAGTAATTTTCGAATAAGAATTATATTAATACTAGCAAATATATTCACCCTCCGGGTGCAAGTATTTAAGTTTTAATATAATGAAATATCATGTTAAATTAGAAAGGCTAATGAAACTGAATAAGAATGCAGATAAGAAAATTTAGAACAGAGGGGGTATAATCGAAAAATAGAACATCTTTGAAACTAATTCTTCCATCATTTTCCATTACTCCTGTCTTTCATTGGTAAATTTTCCTAATTTAACTATTTAGTTAAAATAGGAAGTAAATAATACAATTACAGTTATTTTTTCTTGTTAATGGATTTTTTTTTAGATTTATTCCCGAGATTTTTGCTCATGTTCATTAGGATAAAACCAAACAATTAGAAATCAATAATACTAAGCATATATTTATTAAAATCAAATTTTTAAGACCAATATGAAAATTAGCCTTCCCATTCACACTGTAAACCGCTATTTTGTTGTATATATAAATACAATTGCATGTTATTAGTATACCCAAATCCGAGTTTTTTTTATTCAAGTAACACCGCCTCGGCTACGGACTTCTATTGTAGCTGGTGTTTTTTTTTTGTTTTTTCAGCAGCCACCAGCAAGCATTTTTGAGGCAGGGGGCAGGGACGGTTCTCCGCGAAGAGTATAAAAAACCAACTTTTTTTTTCTATTCACACCTTCTGTCTTTCATATTTTTATATATGCAGTAAACAGTATCAATCCCATATATACACACCGATAAAATCAGAATGTTTTAAAATAAAATAAAAAATAATTCATTGCTAAATCAACACTGAAATTTTAATTAAAATCGAATATTTCCCTGTGTTTTGGTACATTTTTTTTCAAACGTGGGGGTCAGAATTGTATTAAAAAAACGAATTGACCTAGTTTTAAAATGAAATAGACATTAGAATTGTATTGCTCATTTCCTCTTCAGTCTCTTTAGAGAGGAAAAGAGAGTTATGTATAATGTAAGACAAGCGAAGGGACGACTCTACCGAGAGTGTGTTGGAAGGGGGGGTCTATTACATGTTGTGGTCAATTTCACTCCCCTTCACTTATATAGAGAGTAAAAGAGAGTTATGTATAATGTAAAGACAGAGACGGGTCAAGATTTGACTTAATTGCAAATTACGATTAAACCAATTAAAGTGGGTTTTTTTTCAAACATTTAGTAATCCAAAAACTAAGGAATAATTTATGACAAATTTCGTGTGATCAAGGTCACCAACAAAAAAGCCTTTAGGGATTGAAGGCTCAAAATCTCAGCTTTAGTATCATAATATATATATATATATATATATATATATATATATATATATATATATGTGTGTGTGTGTGTATATATATATATATATGTATGTGTGTGTGTGTGTGTGTGTGTGTGTGTGAAATATTAATTTATAAGTGTCTTTAGCTTTTAGCTAAATCTAAAACGGTTTTATTGATAGCATATTTAATGTCACCCTAAATAATTATCCCACTTTTACTACACACACACACAACACACACACATATATATATATATATATATATATATATGTGTGTGTGTGTGTGTGTGTGTGTGTGTTCGTAGTAAAAATGGGATACTTATATAGGGTGACATTAAATATGCTATCAATAAAACCGTTTTAGATTTAGCTAAAAGCCTTCTAAAGACACTTATAAATTAATATTTCTTTTTAAATTGAAGAAGGGAATGTAGAACGAACACCACGCGCTAATTGCGTGAATTTATAAAAAAAAATGTTTAAACGAGGACATGTCAGCAGTCGACATGGCGGACGTGACACTAATTCTAAGCATTTGACGTTAAACTAATAAAATGGCTGACCTGAACATTTTTTCCCGCCTCCAGAATTTTCCGATCCCCTAAAGGAAGCTTGAAATTTAAATTGAGAGAAGAAGAGAGGAGATTAGACACTATTTTTTTTGTTGTTTATTTTTGGGTTTTTTTTTGTTTTTTTTCAAGTTTTTGAGGCTGAAGATTTTTTTACAAAAATTTTCAATTTAAGATAATTTTTTTTTTTTTTTTTTTACTGCAATCATAAATTCATTTTAGCCACTTGGTAAATTAATGCAACCCCAATCAAGAAGTTTTATTTTTAGAATTTTAGCCTGTGAAATTCATTAGTAAAACAGTAAAAAAACAAAACAAATATTTTAAATGAAGCCATATTGTATTCATTGCTCAGTTTAGTGTCACATGCACTCTCCGTCTCCCCAAGGTCAATATTTTGAGTACGTAGAGCACTTTACTAGGGACCACAAGGTTTCTGGTTCGATACCGACCCTCGCTAACTCAGTGTATGAGTAACACAGGGATGTATACGGTAAAGTGAGAGGTTGATTGTAGGTGTAGAGCTCCATCTCAGTCACTAAAATAATCTCTGTCACAGTAAAATATTTCAGAATTGAATATCAATCTCTTATTCCAATACTTCTTAGGAAGCGCGTGGTGTAATGGTTAAAGTCATCGGAAATGGACTCGTCGCCCCGAGTTCAAATCCTGGACGTGGTAATTGCATTTCACTTAGGGCTAATACCCTTGGAAAAGGTATGAAATCTACTCTCCCTCCAGCTATGGATAAATAGTAGGGCAGACTGGACTCTTTAACCTTGGTTAGGCAACCGGTCTAGGAGAAGGAAAACTCTGAATTCAAACATGTTGAACTCCGTTTAAGAAATTGACCTTGTTGGTAAATATATATATTCCAATACTTCTATGTTCGTCTATTGCAGTCAGTTAATCTATCTATCTATCTATCTATCTATCTCTGTCTCTGGGTGTCTGTATGTCTGTCTAAGTAACCTTCGAAACACGTATCTCTGGATGACTAGTATATATATGCTCCTAACTTTCATGGTTGAGCACTGTAAGGGAGACATTAGTTGACCTTTCACCGTTTATCGGAAAAGCAAATACTCGCCTATTTACAGACTGGAGTTCTCTGGTGATTTTAAAAACATACATCCTGTAAGTTTATCAGTCAATTGTTCGCCCAGGCTGACAGTTCCCAGGGGCCAAGAGGGTAAGGAACTTGACGAACGAAAATCGGGTTATATATAATATATATATATATATATATATATATATATATATATATATATATAATTTAATATACCAAGCGTGTTGGTAGATCCTTGCGGAGAGAAAAAACCGGCAGAGAAGTTGATTTGTAAAAATATACTACCAAACATCAACCAGGAAGAAAAAAATTTTTGAAAAAAAGAAAAGACCAAGATATTCGTACCAACAAAAAATAATCTATTGGTATAGTATTGGCCAAAGAAAAACAATTATATGTATATATTATGTATATAAGATTATATATATTCATATAACCGCTAGGAAGAGCTAATTTGTAAAAGTGCTCGATACTTAAGTAGAGCCAAGTAAAAAGATAATTATCTTTATTATATATATATATATATTATATATATATATATATATATATATATATATATATATATATATATATACGCACATACATCTCTTGCTCTCTCAAATCTCAACCCGAACGAGCAATCACTGGCAAGCCAATTCCAGTAAACTTGACTTAATTGCAAATTACGACTAATTAAACCAATTAAACTGAATTCTTTTTTAAATATTAAGTAGTCCTAAAATCAAGGAATATCTTAGTATAAATATTGTGTCCTTAGCATAAATAGAAAAAAAGCCTTTAGGAAATGAATGTTGATAATCTCAGCTTTAGTATGATAATAGAAGATATATATATATATATATATATATATATATATATATATATATATATATATATATATATCCCCTCACAGATTTACGCGCACATACATCTCTTGCCCTCTTAAATCTCAACCCGAACGAGCAATCACTGGCAAGCCAATTCCAGTAAACTCTGATAGATTTCCACTTGAGTCACGGAAATTCCTCACTGCTAGTTACGGATCGTTCTCGTCCAGTCCAGTCCCCGTCAAAATCATCTTCTCCGCTGCCCGGCTTGATAGATGGGCTTGTTATGAAGCCAAATTCGAGAAATCGTTCAGATTAGTCCACTGGGACGGCGACATATTCGGCCACGAGCGTTTTCGCTTCCCCCAACACACTTTTTCGTTCTTTCCACTCCTTCAACCTTGCTCTTCAGCCTCTCCCCCCGCTACGCCCCTGCCCCCCCCTCTCTCTCTCTCCTCCCCGAGGCAAATCACTAATGGAAATGGGTTATCAATAACCTCCCATTTGAACTGAAGAGTCCAAATGCTTACGAAGCGTATCCAAACGTTTAAGGTCGCTGCGAAGAACTGAAGAAAGTGGTTGGGAATAGAATCCACTCTCAGAGTAATTTTCTTTGATATCCAGTGACACGATACTTGACGTCGCTGGTCAGAGCGTCCAGAGAAATCGTCTCAGGCATTTTCAATCCAGACCGGGTGGCAAAAAATGCCGTAATTCACGATCGGTTAGCTTCTGTTTGCAATTGGAAAAAAAAGTAGTTTTCTCTCTCCCTGTATAGAGGGCGCTGTTTACTGAATAGAGGCAATTTATTCATTGTGATGGAACCAATCCTTGGTATCTTTCACAAGAACTAAAATGTCATTTAAGATGGAAACGTTAACACGGTTTTCATTCTCTCTCTCTCTCTCTCTCTCTCTCACTACACACACACACTCTCTCTCTCTCTCTCTCTCTCTCTCTCTCTCTCTCTCTCTCTCTCTTATATATTATATATATATATATATATTAAATTTTTTACTTGAAGGCACTTACAACGCATGTATCGCATAAAATTTGATACTTTTTCTTATAGAAAAATGAACTTGACAAGTGTAATCCAGCAAGGATGGCTCGGTGTGTAGAATACCGTACAGACTGTTTCGACTTTATTAAGTCTCATCAGCGGTATATACTAACGATTTCCCTCCGACAGAAATCGAAACCGGGACTTCAGCAGACACAGTGAAACACTTTATCGCCTCGGCCACAGTACACAGCTGGCCATCTAGCGAAATTAAGCTTGTCAAATGATACTACTCTACCATAATAGGTAAGGGGGCGTTATTGAGAGAATAATAACAACAAACAGACCATTATGAGGTAGGTTAAAGGATAGTGAACAAAAATAATAACTCAAAAACAAGTCTAATAATTATTTTTGTTCACTATCCTTTTAACTACCTCATACTGTCGGATTTTATTCCAACCATCCTATCTTCATTATATATATATATATATATATATATATATATATATATATATACCAACCCCTCCGCACGAGCAAGATATGACACAAGGTCAATTTCTTAAGCGGAGTTCAACAGGTTTGAATTAGGAGTTTTCCTTCTCCTAGACCGGTTGCCAAACCAAGGTTAAAAGGCCCAGTCTGCCTACTATTTATCCATAGCGGGAGGGAGAGTAGGATTCATACATTTCCCAAGGGTATTAGCGCTAAGTGAAATGCGGTTACCACGTCCAGGATTTGAACACAGGGCGATGAGTTAATTTCCCATGACTTTAACCATTACAGACTGGGCTCTTTAACCTTGGTTAGGCAACTGGTTTAGGAGAAGAAAAACTCTGAATTCAAACCCGTTGAACTCCGCTTAAAAATTGACACTGTATCACATCCTGCTCGTGCGGAGGGGGTTGGTATATATATATATATATATATATATATATATATATATATGTATATATATGTTTAGATCCCATATTATTTACTCTTTCGCTGTGTTGTTAAGACTTCATTTCTGTTGCTTTGGAGAATGTCACCGTGACTCTAAGCTTCACGCTATACCAGAGTGAAAGTAACTGTAAATACACACCTACAATTTTTCGTGATGTTTATAAATGGCCAGAGATTGTCGTGGTAACTTTTTTTTTTTCTGTTCCCGCTTTCCTACAGACGAATTCTTTGATTACTTTCGATATAATGTGGAGAAAGGTAGACAAACACGGGATGCTGTACTGGATGAATTTTTATTATAGGTAAGTGATGTCGATGTTATTACGTATGTGACTGAGATTTTCGACCCTCGACAGGCAAGCCCTGCTACACACATCACATATATGGTTAGGCTTAACTGTAGGAAATGTGTCCAGGGCGTCCGTCATGTGCCACTAACGCAACGCCCGCTTCAGGGTGGAATGCTCGAGCCACCTTGCCACAACCCTATTAAGCCACCATAAACAAGTCACCTCCAACTAATTTTCCGTATAATTCATATATCTATCTATCTATCTATATAATATATATATATATATATAATATATATATATATATTATATATAAATGTTGTTCTGGTTCCAATAACAGAAAAATTACAGAAACACGCACAACCTATGTATATATATATATGTATATGTGCATATATATATATGTATATCAATATATGTATTGATAAAATCCTGAAGAAGATACCAGAATATCTGAAACACGTGTTGCGTATGTGAAATAAAAAGAACGATACATTTTGCGGACCTTCTTCTTTTTTATCATATATATATATATATATATATATATTATATATATATATATATATGTATATATATATATGCTCCCCAATTTGGTTGAACACTTTAATTAGAAGGGATTTAATTGCAAAATTCACCGTATTTGGCACACAGCTAAACCTCGCTTCGTTTACATAAGTTTGAGGCCTCCAGTGAATTCATTTCCGCTTAGAAATGTAGCGATTAAATATTCTCCTATATTTGACAGCTGCCTATGGCCGTATGGGTAAGAGAATTGGCGGTCGAAAGTTCATTCAGGTCTCGAACCCGGCCAGGGGTAGCTGTTAAATGGTATAACCACACTGATGACAGGTGATACTTCGAAATACTTGTCTGTGGATTACTTTATTTATATATATATATATATATATATATATTGGGGATTTTATAGACATATATATGGCGGTTAAGGTGCCTGAATGGCATGGAACCTATCGGGTGTCTATCCCGGTTGTAGGTAGATTACATATGTCTAGCCATACTGAAGAGACTTGATAAGTTGAAACACGTGTCTTTGGATGATTATATATATATATATATATACTAAGAATGAAACTCATCAGATATATAAAAAAAAAGAAGCAATATTGGACTCTACAACAACAAAAATCAAAAAATTATTTTTCGGGCACTTCCAAATTCTCTGTGTTTTGAAATTTGTTTTTACTTCAAATATCAAATATCAAATATCTTGACCTGACGACAGCCTTTTCTCTGTATACTTCATTAAAAAAAATAATAGAACATTTTTTTTTTTTTAATGAATGGTTGTTTGGTTTATTAATTTTAACGGTTGATATGCCGTTAAAATTAATAAACCAACCAACCATTCATTATAAAAATGTTCTATTATTATTATTATTATTATTATTATTATTATTATTATTATTATTATTATTATTATTATTATTTTATTTTGTGTTTAAAATGAAAATAAATACAATGTGTACAAAGACAATCTCTCGATTAAAACACGTGTCGGCACTTCATTAAATTATTTTATCCATTCAAAATTTTGTTTCCTTTATTTATTTATTTTTTCAATGCACACACACATACACATACACATACAAACACACACACACACACACAAACATATATATATATATATATATATATATATATATATATATATATGTGTGTGTGTGTGTGTGTGTGTGTGTGTGTGTATTTGTGCAGCATTGTTTTTCATTTATGCATGTTTAATTAAACAAAAGACATCTGTTTAACAATTTTATTTGTGATTTTTTCAAATTTTCTGGCCAAATTTTTAATATTTGGGTGGAATTCGTGGATTAGTCCACCAAATTTCATATCCCGAGTACTTTCGGCACTTCGAAGGGGTGATGTGTTCCAGTTTTTCAAATTATAATAATGGATCTGTGATCTTTTGACTGTTATATGACGTCTATAGTAGAAGAAAACTAGCCAAATATTAATACTGACTGTGATCGTTTGACTGTTATGACTTCTATAGTAGAAGAAATAATCCACGAATTCCACCCAAATATTAAAAAGTTGGCCGGAAAACTTCAAAAAATCACAAATAAAATTGTTAAACAGGAGATGTGTCTTTTGTTTAATTCAACATGTATATATTATATATAATATATATATATATATATATATATATATATATAAGATTTTTGATGTTTGTTTATTTTAGAAGCATTGTTGGATAAAGTATATATTAATATTTATATTTTTGCTTGAAGGCAATTACAATGCGCATATCGCATAAAATTCTATAATTATAGAAGATAATAATGACCGGGACTTCAGCAGAATAGTCAGAAACTATACTGCTTCGGCCACGATACAGTCCCGGTTTCGATTTCTGTTGGAGGGAAATCGCTAGTATACATCGCTGATGAGACTTATAAAAAGTTGAAACAGTCTGTACGATGTTCTATATACCGAATAATCTTAATATGAATATATATATATAATATATATATATATATATATATATATCAAAGAAATGGATACAATAAAAACCTAGTCGAGTTTCACCATAAACGATCTTCAGATCTTCAGATCTGAAGTTATGAAACTCAAGATCTGAAGATCCTTATGATGAAACTCGAGTAGGTTTCTATTGTATCCATTTCTTTAATAAATTTGCTCTACTTTGTATTGAGCACTTTGTATTTGTTTTTCGGGGACTTAACCCCTGGATTCTGTGCACCTCCAACGATCGTGCCCATATTCACCGGTAAGCCACCTTTTATATATATAT
>CM042171.1:5109380-5131880 GCA_023376005.1 Doryteuthis pealeii | reverse complement strand
TATTTTTATATAAAAATCCTACTCTGATGAAGGTCGGCAAAATCAGAGTAGTATTTTTATTTATTTATTTATTTATTTTTATATAAAAATCCTACTCTGATGAAGGTCGGCAAAATCTGTGTACGGAACATTTTATGCATTTTTCCTATTATTATTATTATCATCATCATTTCAACTCCATCTGATTATTTTAATAATAATAATAACGTAAATCCGTATACATTTTGATAAACAAACCGAAACACATGTGTAAGTGATATCGATTAAAAGTAATATCGATAAAATTCATTTTATCCATCAACATTTCTTTTCTTTACTCATTTTTCCTCATATATATATATATATATATATATATATATATATATATATATATATATATATATATATATGGGAGTAAATATGGAAATAAATCCGACATTATTAAGAAATTTGAAAAAAACAAGTGTTCCAAAAATAAGATGAATTTATTTATCGACGCTTAAACGTTTCGGTTTCTTTCAACCTTCATCAGCATGTATTATGGGGTGAAGAAATTGATGGATGTTTTATAGATGACAGGAAATAAAAAAATCTTTATGAAATTTATTTTTTTATTTTTTATTTTTTTAAATTTTATAAAGATGTTTTATCTCCTGTCATCTATAAAACATCCATCAATTTGTTCACCCCACAATATATCCTGATAAAGGTTTAAAGAAACCGAAACATTTAAGCGTTGATAAATAAATTCATCTTATTTTTGGAACACATGTTATTTCAAATTTCTTAATATATATATTGTTTGTTGGCATCCTTCCGTCTACGAGAGACGATGGAGTAGTTTCAAGGTTTTTGTTAACTTGAACTGCATAACCTGGGCGGGTTCATATGGAGGATGAGCTGTTGCCCGTGTAGCAAATACCCCCTCTCCACACTGCCGCTGTGATCCAAAGGAAAGGTAAGGTACCAATGCAGTTTGGCAACGGTAGTGCCGCAGGAGTTGATGGGTAGCACTGGATTTCAGCATCACACCACCTTAGGGACTCCAGCTCCTGATTTATTTTCGGGGTTTACTCCCTTAGCCTTTCCTTGAAGGCAACAGAAGTTATGTGTCGGATTTCTTGAGTTGATGGGTTGCCGACCAAGGCTAAAGAGCCCATTCAAACCCATTTGGGAATCTATGCGAGTAGCAAGTACCCCAATCTTACCACTATCGGTGTTCCTGAAAAAGAATTGAGGTTGTGGACACGGTAAATCTTGCATTTGTGTATCAGATAAGCAACAGTACCTTCAGGTAAGTTTTTTTGGGTGGAAGAAGGATAAATATATATATATATATATACTATTTATTAAATATAACTGTTTATAGTGAGGTTTAGGGAGCATCTGCCTAAGGTTTTTGTGTTTGTAAACAAACAGTTTGTTTATAAACACATTAGAGGCATGAAATAAGCATCCTGAAGAAGGCAAAAGCCAGAAACCTTAGGTAAATTCTCCCTAAAACCTATGTATAAACAGTTATATTTAATAAATGCAGCTCTTACATTTGTAATTGAGCACTTTATTTTCCTTTATTTCATCTCGGAAAATTACCAATCTATCTATATATATAACGGATAATTTCATTCTTAAGATATGAGGTTGTAGATTTTCCCGTTTTCATGTCATTTATTGTCGATCGTTAAAATGTATTATGCTTTTTACCCAAGCGCTTTCAACCATTTCGCTAGTCGTCCTCATGTGATTATTAATTTTTGTGTTTGTTTGCCGAAAGTTATACTCATTTGGAATTTCTAGTTGTTTATTCGATTTAGAAAGTCAATTTATGAGGATTCAAAAGTATTGAACATTTTCCTTACAAATCTGTATCCTGGTCTATGACAAGCAACAAGAAGACTTGAACGTTTACACACTTTGTACCCAAGCGTTATCAATCATTTACCTGGCTGTATACGAGGGATTGTTGGTACTTATGTTTGTTTGGTGCAGGTTGTATTCACTTCTAAATGTTTGTGTTGTAGTTTTTTGTTGTTGTTTATTCGATTAGGAAACTGTAAACCACAGAGAAGACCAGACATATATATATATATACATACATACATATATATATTTTTATATATACCACTATATATATATATATATATATATATATATATATATATATATATACTAGCAAATATATGAACCCTCCGGGTGCAAGTATTTAAGTTTTAATGCAATAAAATATTGTATTAGATTAGAAAGGCTAATGAAACTAAATAAAAATGCAGATAAAAAGATTTAAAACAGAGGGAGTATAATCGAAAAATAGAACAACTGAAACTTACTCTTCCATCACTCTCGTCATTCATTGTTATTTTTTCTAATTTAAGTATTTAGTTAAAAAGAGGAAGTAAAGAATAACATGACAGTTATTTTTTCTTGTTAATGGATTTCATTTAAAATTCATTGAAGAGATTTTTGCTTATATCCATTAAAATAAAACCAAACAGTTAGAAATCAATAATACTAAGCACATATTTATTAAAATCACATATTTAATGTCAATATGCAAATTAACCTTCCCGTTCACACTGTAAACCGCTATTTTGTTGTATATATAAATACAATTGCATATTATTAGTATGTAGATATGGTCAACAGTGGCTTCGGCCTCTGGACCATTGCTATAATTAACAGCGTCGATCCCAGGGGGCTATCCCCCCAGGCAACACCTGCCCCCTTGATTTAAAGGGGCAGGGCTGGGTTTATTGCCCAGCGCCTGAGGCGCCCCCCTTGAGGGGGAATGCCGACGGGATCGACGCAATATTTCTCCTGCCACACCATGAGTCTCGGCTTGTGGGTGGTCCCACATAAATAGGGCCTTTGTGCCTGACCCGTACAAGTGGGGTACGTGGAAAATATCATGTAGATATGGTTGACAGCATCAATAATATAAAACAATTTTATTAATAATTGAGGTTTAAATAAAAAGCAGAATAATGGAGAATGTGATGTTAATAACAAAGGGAATTGTTACTTGGGTAGTGATATAGTTTCGGTTACAGACAGAAAAACACACAATCTCCATTATAATAAGATATATATATATATATATATATCTGGTCTCTTTGTCTCTCTCTCTGTCTCTATCTCCCTTTACTTAGTCACACTCTCACTCTCTTTCTCTCTCTCCCTCTGTCTTCGTCTCTTTGTCTCTCTGTCTCCCTTCCTCTGTCTTGTTGTTTCTCCCTTTCTATCTCTTTCCCACTCTTTCACTCAGTATCTCTCTCTCTCTCTCTCTCTCTCTCTCTCTTCGTCTTTATGTCTCTTTCTCTCTGTGAGTCTCTCTTTCTCTCTGTTTCTGTCTATTTGTCGCTCTGTCTATCTATCTCTTCTCTCTCTCTCCTCTCTCTCCTCTCTCTTTGTTTCTCTCTCTCTCTCTCCCTGTATCTTTGTCTGCAACTTTGTCTTTCTTCTCTCTCTCTCTCTCTCCCTCTCTCTCTCTCTCTCTCTGCATCTTTGTCTCTGTATCTGTTTCTCTCCTCCCTCTTCCTCCCTTGTATCTCTCTCTCTCTCTCTCTCTCTCTCTCTCTCTTCTATTTTATGAAATTATTTTAAATATACACACACACAGACACACATATTTATATATATTTCCCCCCTCTCTCTCTCTCTCTGTCTCTCGTCACTTTGTCGCTCTCTCTCTCTCTCTCTCTCTCTCTCTCTCTCTCTCTCTCTCCCTTGTCTCTCTTTCTCCCTTCTCTTTCTCTCGTCTCTCTCTATGTCTCTTCCGCTGTATTCCTCTATCTCTCTCTCTCTCTTCTCCCCTTGTCTCTCTCTCTCCCCCTTGTCTCTCTCTTACTCTCTCTCTCTCTCTCTCGTCTCTCTCTATGTATATCCCGCTGTATCCTCTCTCTCTCTCTCTCTCTCTCTCTCTCACTCTCTCTCTCTCTCTCTCTCTCTCTCTCTCTCCCGAATCTCGATATTTTGTTATTAAGTTTTATGAAATTACTTTTAAAAACCAATGGCAAATTAATCCGCTCCGAATAATTCAAATTTATTCCCGGGATTTACTCTAGATTACCCACTCAAAATTTGATACAAAAAAAAAAAAAAAGAATCTTTATTCCTGATAAATATTCGTCGAATAAAAATTAAGCGTTAGATTGAGCAAACAAAGAATGTTAAACTAAGAAATGAGTAGCCCCCGCAACAAATCATGAAAAAAAAAAATCAAAATCAAATAATGAACAAGGCAGTTTAAAGCAGGCCGCCATATTGTCTGTTTAATATCGAGTTTATCTTCGTCATTAAAGAGCTTTGTCCTTCCTGTCAATTAAACAGTGAAAAAAAAAAAAAAATACAAAAAAACAACAACAACAAAAAAAATCCCCATTACGAGTAATTTCAAAATCTGGCTTCTGTGTTGGAATCGTTATCGTGCTACAACGTAAAAAATTAAAATTAAAAAAATTAATAAAACAAAAAACAAATGCATGTGCAATCATTTCAACCGCTGCTGACACCGTTGTTCGATTAGACCTTTTTCTTTGTTGTTTTTATTGGGGGGGAGGGGTGATTATTTGGATTATTGGGGCTACTGTCCTCGTCTTTATTATTATTTACACAACGTTTCGGTCGATTGTCTCTTCGGGTTACTTCTGGTATTTCTTGTTGTAATCGGGAGCCTTCACAGAATTTTGAACCCAACCATTTATTCAATTCACGGGGGTATACTGTTCTCATTCCACTAACCATGACGCTATTTCTTGTCGGACTCAGGGGCCTTCTCGGACCCGGGAGCCCCCTTCTCGATCTTGGGAATCATCTTGTCGTAATCGGGAGCCTTCACAGAATTTTGAACCCAACCCTTTATTCAATTTACGGGAGTATACTGTTCTCATTCCGCTAAACATGACGCTATTTCTTATCGGCCTCAGGAGACTTGTCGAACTCGGGAACCCCCTCCTCGATCTCGGGAATCATCTTGTCGTAATCGGGAGCCTTCACAGAATTTTGAACCCAACCATTTATTCAATTTACGGAGGTGTACTGTTCCCATTCCGCTAATCATGACTGGGTATAAGTGTTATTCTATGTTACAGTCTCCCTTGGCCAAGATTGAACCTTCAGCCTAGAGATAACTGTTAAAACAAGGAATAAACGAATGTATATTCAATCATTTGAACTGCTGCTGGTACAGTTGCTCGATTAGACTTTTTTCATTGTTTTATGGTGGTTCTTTATTTTTTGTATTTTTTTTTATTATTTGGATTATTGAGACTATTGTCCTCATCTTTATTATTATCTACACAGCGTTTCGACCGATGTGCCTGTGTGTTTTAGTAAATAGACTAGTCACGCAGTTTTGTACCAAAATTGCCGCTGCCTAAATGAAACAACAAGCTCCTTTTATACTGTGGTTCTCCGTGGGCTACTCCATCGTAATCGGGAGCCTTCACAGAATGTTGAACCCAACCATTTATTCAATTCACGGGGGTATACTGTTCTCATTCCGCTAACCATGACGCTATTTCTTGTGGAACTCGGGAATCCGCTTCTTGAACTCGGGAATCCGCTTCTCGAAATCGGGAATCAGCTTCTCGAACTCGGGAAACTTCTTGTTGTAATCGGGAGCCTTCACGGAACTTTTTAACCCAACTCGTTATTCAATTCACGGGTATATACTGTTCTCATTCCGCTAACCATGGCGCTATTTCTTGTCGGACTCAGGAGCCTTCTCGAACTCGGGAATCCCCTCCTCAAATTCGGGAAACTTCTTGTTGTAATCGAGAGCCTTCATGGAACTTTGAACCCAACCTGTTATTCAACTCACGGGGATATACTGTTCTCATTCCGCTAAACCTAAACATGTCTGGGTATAAGTGTTAAGCTGTGGTAATTATTATTCTATGTTACAGTCTCCCTTGACGAGGATTGAACCTGCAGCCTAGAGATAACTGTTAAAACAAGCATTAAACGAATGCTTGTGTAATCCTTTCAACTGCTGCTGCCACAGTTGATCGATTAGGCTTTTTTTTTCATATTTTTTTTTGTGGATTAAGGGCTAGTTTAGCTCATCTCGGTAGAGCACACGCGTTGGAATCGCAAGGTTCTTGGTTCGATACTGTTCCCCAACAACTCCCTCCCCAGCCTATGAGTAGCACAGATTCGGTTATCTCTGTAAAGTGGGGGCTGAGGACGTGGCGCTCCGTCTCAGTGAAAAGCAATCTACCTGGTCTAGCGCTAGCGAAAAGGGGACAGACTCCCTCGATGTCCGGCTGATACCAACATTAGGCCGTTTCACCAACTTTCCTTTTATATGTTTGTGTGTGTGTGTGTGTTTTTTTTTGGGGGGGGTATTTTGGGGCCGGGAAGGGAGGTAAATGAAGCGAGCAAACAACTCCTTTTCAAATAGCCTGTTTACGTCAGATGACGTACAGCGCTTCAGTGTGGGTGATCTTTGCCATTTATAATAAAATACAGACACACACACACACGCACGCACACACACACACACACACAAACATGACAGTTTCTCGCCTATGCGATCATCAAACTAACTCCCTCTGTCTCTCTGTCTCTCTTCTCTCTCTCTCTCTCTCTCTCTCTCTCTCTCTCTCTATATATATAATATATATATATATATATATATATATATATACTGACCGAAACCCATGTGTAAGTGATATTGATTAAATTCATCTTTTATTATCCATTCTGTTCTTTTTTTTTCTTTATTCATTCTCCTCATATATATATATATATATATATATATATATATATATATATATATATACATATACATTATATGTAGTTATTATAAGGACTTTATCTTCTTTTCTTTTCCTTTTTTACGTGGACGAAACAGTTTTCGTGTCGTAAGCTTCTGGCACAGTTGTTCGATTTGGTACAATTAATGTTCAATATATGTGAAATAATGATAGAAAAAAAGGTTGTCGTAGATGCAGTGCCACATCGGGATATTGATCTTGCTTGGAAAAAATCAGAAATCATCAATAACTTAAAAGTGGTTAACTTTAAGACAATTTTGATAGTATTTATCGATCCTTTGGACAGAAATGCTTTTATAAACTAATTCTCAGGGATAGGGAAACTCTAGAACTCATTTTACAGACATTTTTCGTGACCCCCATCAAATTTGGAGAGCTAAAAATCGACACTACTCCACCTATTTCTAGAATTGGAAGGTCAAATTTTGGGGATTGGCTAACTTTATCACAATCCATACTTGGACTAAATTTCAGAAAAATTGAAGGGTGTAGGTGACATGGCCTGGATGATTTGACATGGAATTACTCCAGTATCCTTCTAAATTAAGGTTTCAGGAACCCTAGAAACCATAAATGCGTGTAGAGACTAGAAAATCCGCATTTGATTAAGTAATCTTCGCTTGGGGTGGTCACTATTAGAATATGCTCAGTCCTACTTAGTGATCTATTTCAATTAATTAAAATTAAAATTATTGTATCTTTCTCATACTCTCTTTCTTTCTTTCTTGTTAGATTTCTTCTGTATAGTGTGGCTTTTTTCTTAAATTTCTTTCTTTATAATAAAAACAGAATTGTACATTATTTAGACTAGCAAATATATGCACCCTCCGGGTGCAAGTATTTAAGTTTTAATGTAATAAAATATTGTATTAAATTAGAAAGACTAATAAAACTAAATAAGAATACAGATAAAAAGATTTGAAACAGAGGGAGTATAATAAAATGTGAAAAAGAGGGAGTATAATAAAAGAGGGAACAACTGAAACTTACTCTTCCATCACTCTCGTCTTTCATTGTTATTTTTTCTAATTTAAGTATTTAGTTAAAAGAGAAAGTAAATAATAATGACAGTTATTTTATCTTGTTAATGGATTTCATTTAAGATTCATTGAAGAGATTTTTGCTTATATTCATTAAAATAAAACCAAACAGTTAGAAATCAATAACACTGGGTACATATTTATTAAATTCGATTTTTAATATCAATATGCAAATTAGCCTTCCCATTCACACTGTAAACCGCTATTTTGTTGTATATATAAATATAATTGCAAGTTGTCAGTATGTAGACATAGTTAACAGTATTAATAACATAAGACAATTTTATTAATAATTGAGGTTTAGATAAAAATAAAATCATGGAGAATGTGATGTCAATAACTAAGAGAATTGTGACTTTAGTAGGAATATAGTTTCGGTTACAGACAGAAAAACACACAATCTCTATTATATAAGATGAGGTGAGGACAGTCATGATGAAATAAGAATTTGGCAGATAAACAACACCAAATGGTGTAGCTATACATTTTTGCATTACATCGTGGACGATTTGGATTGTCTCATTTTTAACCTGAGGGGATTGGCTAACTTTATCACAATCCATATTTGGACTAAATTTCAGAAAAATTGAAGGAGGTAGGTGACATGGCCTGGATGATTTTGACATGGAATTACTCCAGTATCCTTCTAAATTAGGGTTTCAGGAACCCTAGAAACCATAAATGCGTGTAGAGACTAGAAAATCCGCATTTGATTACGTTGAGTGGAAGGAGGCAATCTCAGAGGAATAATAAATGAAAAATAATTGACAGGAAGCAACGCCGGAGAAAATACTTTGGAAAAACCAATTGGATTAGGTGCCCCAGCATAGATATCAATAATTCCAGAATTGTAGTTCCGGAACAGGACGGAGGCACCGAGCGTGACATGTTTATGAAGAACGCAGCGACTCCGACAATAACAACTAGGTGGGGGATGGTAATTGTCATTACTAGCAGGACCTGTGGATATACCACAGTATGATGATTTAATTTTTATGTTTAATTAAGAGCTATTGCTATATATATTTTAATATGTCAAAAGTCTTGATTTAACTATTTCTCAATTTTTCTTTCTTTCTTTTCATCATTTAATCATGTTCATTGAAACATATTAGCGTTATCGCTATCGCGCTCTCATCCGTTCTCTGCACGGGGAGACGAGTGATGTACAAGTTAGAGTCGTAGGAAATAGACTCGTCGACCAGAGTTCAAATCCTGGACAAAGCCACAGTTCATATAGCGATAATACCCTTGGGAAACGTATGAATCATATTATTCTCCCTACAGCTATGGCTAAATAGTAGGGCAGACTGGTTTCTTTAACCTTGGTTAGGCAACCAGTCTAAGAGAAGGGAAACTCTTAATTCAAATCTTTTAAATCTCCGCTTGGGATGGTCACTATTAGAATAGGCTCAGGCCTACTTATTGATCTATTTCAATTAATTAAAATTAAAATTATTGTATCTTTCTCATACTCTCTTTTTTTCTTTCTTTCTTTCTTGTTAGACTTCTTGGTAATTATGAGGAAGTGCGTCCCGGTCTCCTGCCTCAAAAATTGCTGCCCGGTGACTATCAAAATAACAACCCCAGCTCGTCGTAATTCTTGTTTATTTATCGTAATTTGTCATAATTCTTATTTAAATATGAAGATGGATATATAGTTTGGAATAGACTGAGATAGATAGATAGATAGATAGATAAACAAACAAAATAATATAGATAGATACGAACAATTGGAGATAGATAGATATTTTCGACAAGTAAATGTATTTGGAGGGAGCTCGCTTCTTTTTTTGTCGTAATTCTTGTTTATTTAAACTAAAAACAAGACAATAAACAAACATGAATTAAAAAAAAATCTTAGAATTTAAATTAATATAGATAAATATGAACAAATTGAGATAGATAGATAGATGGATAGTTTTGAATAGACTGAGTTGGGTCGTTATTTTAATAGTCACCGGGCAGCAACTCTTGAGACAGGAGACCGAGACGCACTCCCTCATAAAATACCAACTTCTTCTGTATAATATGGCTTTTTTTCTTAAATTTCTTTCTTTATAATAAAAACGGAATGGTACATTATTTAGATGAGGTGACGACAGTCATGATGAAATAAGAATTCGGCAAATAAACAACACCAAATGGTGTAACTTTACATCTTGGACGATTTGGATTGTCTCATTTTTTAACTTGAGGGTGATGCAACATGATAACGGACGATTTTTGTCATTAGTGTAAAACCAACTTTCCAATCCTTACAGAAAAAAAAAACATTCAAATATTTTTTAGAAATGTTTGAATAGAATAAAGCTGTTTTAATTCCTCTACGATGAATTATGTACCAGTTTGTATTGTAATTTTTCTATTTCTTCTTTTTTTTATTGGAACAATTAGGATTTGATCGACAATAAAACTTTTCTCGTATTGGACGTAAGCAGAAGAAACTTTGATTTTTTCATTGAATTTCTTTGATTTTAAGCTGATAAGAACAGATACTACACTTTGATCTTAGTCAAAAGGCCGAGAAGCGTGATATTAAGCTTAATATTTGATTTCAATACAGAGCTTCAGGAATTGATATAAACTAATGGGACCTGTGAATAATACCACTGTATGATAATCTAATTATTCCAACATTTGATGTGTTTACTTAAGAGCTATTTCCAAGTAGTTCAATATGTAAAAAGTATAATAATTTGTTTAGCAGATATAAATCCAAAGAAACTACTTTTACTGTTGATTATTAAAAGATTATTTAATCTTGTCTTTTTCTAACTAGATTATGACATTTCACTTTTGAGCTGTAAAAAGTAATAGTTTGGGTATAAAACTTTTGGGTTATAAACGGTAATACGGAAGATTAAAGAACAAAAGTATTAATAGATCGATTTTGAAAATTAAGCCTCTGTGTCAAATGTTTTTATCTGCATTCTTATTTAGTTTCATTAACCGTTCTAATTTAATATCATTCATCATTTCATCATCATTAGCAATTCAGTCTCGAAAGACTATGATTAAAGTTTTTTTTTTTTTTTTTTTTTTTTTTTTTTTTTTTTTTTGCCCCTGGGGTTGCAGCGCCTCCTGTGACTATGAAGTCCTATGTTTGAGAAACATTCTCGACCACAGATTTTGCATTTGTAGGTTGTCCCTGTAGATGATGATGTCCCGATGCTTTGTTGCCGTTGCTTTCTTATGGACCTCTTAGCTTCATGATGTTGTATCAGGGTGAATTCTGACATGTACAGGCCTCTATGGAGATTCTGCCGCCACCGAGGGCGGTCTTGAGCCAAATTTTCCCAGCTGGAAGGGACAATGCCAAAGCACCTGAGATCATTTTTGCAGACATCCTTGAATCGCAGTAGGGGGCGACCAATCTGTCTTTTACCAGATGTTAGCTCTCCATACAGGATGTCTTTCGGGATTCGTCCATCATCCATCCGACGTACATGATCCAACCATCGGAGGCGACGTTGTCTCAGTAGAGAGTACAGGCTGGGGAGTTGAGCTCTCTCTAGGACTGCTGTGTTAGTGATCTTGTCCCTCCAGGTGATGCCCAGTACACGTCTAAGGCAGCGAAGGTAGAATAATTTAATATAATAATTTTATTACATTAAAACTTAAATATTTGTGTTGTATAATAGATATAATGTTGTAAACCCTTTCTTACTTCTTATCTGTGTTCGTCTTTTCTTCTGGCCGGCTTTGGTTCTATCTTCTAACATCTTGGTCTTGGTCTGGAATCTTCTAAGGTTTGGACTTTCTTGGGGACTTCGGGTCTGGTTTCTCTTAGGGATTTCTCCTTATCAGAAGCCCTGTGTCATTGTTAGTTTTTAGTAAACACAAGACTTCGATTTTCTTTTAATGTTACTTTATTCGGTAAATCCCCAACCCAGACATAACATAGCGCGCGTGTTGCATAGCGCTCTTTCGCTACTCAGGCAACAAAATCGTACATGTTATATACTGGCATCTTCAAACTCACGCTACTCTGACTCGTATACGTTGCTGGTATACAGCGGAGATCGTTTCTGACCCCTAGACGATGTATCTAGTGGTCGCTTAAATGAATCACAAGGCATGCTCTATGTAGTAGGAGATATGACTTAATTTCTCTCATCTCGGCTGTACGTGGTGGATGGCGAGTGGCGGGCGTTGACCATGGGAACTATTACTACTACTGTTAGGATCTGAGGCAAAGAGGGGTGGCCGAACCTCACTGACCGCTGACTGCGATGGTGCGTGACCGGCGCGGTCACGCACGTTCTCGTCCTGTCTCGTCCTGTCTCTCACCTTGACTGCTCTGTTCGCCGTCTCCTATCTGACTGCTAACTGCTGACCCCTTAAGTAAAGGCAGCCGCCCACACATCCTTTTGTTCCTTGAATGGAAGTCCTTACTTTTTGTTCAAATTCCCGTTTGTCCAGATGAAGTCTTTTGTTGCTCTCAAACGCCTACACGTTTTCTTTGTTCGCTACCACCAGGACAAAGTCCTTTGTTATCTTCGTCATCCCCCCTCTTTTTAATTCAACCGGAAATTCCTATTTCCGTTTGTACAATATCCAACACGCGTATGCAGAGTTACAGTTTAGACAGAGCATCATGGCCGACTGTTCTGTCTGACGTCCACTGCAAAACTCAACTAAAGCTCCTTACTATTCTTAAACCGAAACAGGTTCTTCTATGCCTTCTGGTTCCCACGATTTATCCCTGGAAGGCAAGGTGAGAGTGAGGTCAAACGCCGTCACTCACTTTCAGGGCCATCGACTACACTGATCGCCACCATATCTCTATACTACCTTACATAAGTATGAAAAGGGTCATCCCCTCAGAATTACAGGGGATTGACAATAATCTTATGCCACCGCATAGATTATGTAACATTTGCACTCGAAGATATTTGCTAGTTATCAAGAAAATACCCGTGAAAAAAAGATCTTCGACGACAAGTCGTAGCTAACATAGTGCATTAAGCTCGTTAAATTCTGCTTAAGAAATTGGCCCTGTGCCATATCCTGTTCACGCGGGGACAGGGTGATAAATACATGTAAAAGGTTTTGTCCCAGCGTACTTAGTTTCAGTTTGCTGTGTGACGTCATTGATTGATAGAGTTGGTTTTGTTATGACTAATTCGTATTTATCTATCTATTCATATATAAAGGTCAGTTTGTGTGTGTATGTATGTGTGCATATCCGGAGGAAACTATGAAAATAAACCAATTAACGACTTCAGTAGGACAATAGACAAAGAACCGATAAGAAAAGCAGTGAATAGCTAAAGTAAAAAAGTGTTAAAATTAATGGATTGATTTTGGTTTGGTTTGTTGTTTTACGGCATATCAACCTCAGTGGGTCATATAATGCCGATAAAGTTTTTAAATAAATCAATTCTTAATGGATACTCAATTTTGTTTATAAATTCATGTTTTTCTATTCAACCCATAGATGGGACCCTAACAGGAAATACCACTCCGGCTCAGAGTGGACCAGAGAGCAATGGTGATGAAGGGGTGCTCCACATTCCCCAAACCTCCAAAACTGGAACCTCACCATCAGATAGAGTTTAACGTCATTCCCAGGACATGTAGACCCGCAGCCACCGCCTTCTAGCACCCATATGATTAATGGATTGAGTAGGACGATTTGCTTAAAGAACCATCATATTTTATGGTTCGTGATTAACGGCATGTCAAACTTTGTGGGTTATTTAATGCCAACTATTGTTTCTTACACACACACACACACACACACACACACACACACACACACACACATATATATATACATACATATATATGTATATATATATATATGGTATTGTGGAAAAGGTGACAATGGTTAGTTGATGCAAGTTTCACAATGATAAAACAGCGATATAACAAATAGAAAGTGCTCAATACGTTAGTAGGGCAAATTTATTATCATAATGGTACACAGTAATAACCTACTCGAGTTTCACCATAATGATCTTCAGGGTTAAATCCACAGGATTAATCAAGATATTGATTAATTGCAGTACACGTGCAAAAATTTTCCCTATTTGTTTAGCCTTACATTTAGTATACATACATAGGTATGCCCGCCTAATTCATTAATTATTAACTAATTATATATATATAAACATGTATATATACTCGTAGATAGATAGATAGATAGATAGATAGCTTTATTACTAAATCCATATTTTAAAAATAATATTTCTCTTTGTTTTGTTGTTTCTTTCCTTTTCTTTTAATTTTTCTATTTCATTATTTTTTTTTCTTTGATTTGCTTTTTCCCTTTTTATTTTCAACTGGAATGTTCATTTATCAATGTTGTAATCTCTTCTCTCTTTTTTGTTGGTCTTTTTTTAAAATTTAATCTTCAGCAAGAACCTTAACTCACTGTCTCTCTTTATTACTCAACTAGTTAATTATTAAATTAATTAGTTTCTTTATTTCCTCATACTTCAACCTCCACCTCTTCACTTTGAAAATAAAAAAAAATAAAATAAAAATGAAAATAAAAATTGTTGCTTTGTGAAAAGTGAAACGTACTTGCAGATAGCGAGCGAATATCTTTTCAAAAATTCTCTCTCTTTCTCTCTCCCCCCTCTCTCTCTTTATTTCTCTCTCTTTATTTCTCTCTCTCTCTCTTTCTCCCTTTACTTAGTCTCTCTCTCTCTCTTTCTCCCTTCACTTAGTCTCTCTCTCTTTCTCCCTTCACTTAGTCTCTCTCACTTTGTCTCTCTGTATTTTTGTTTCTCACACTTTCTCTTTCTCTCTTTCTCTCCCCCTCTCTCTCTTTCTCACTCTGAATATTTGTCTTTCTTTCTTTCCCTCTCTCTCTCTCTCTCTCTCGCTCTCTTTGTCTCTTCGTCTCTTTGTCTCTTTGTCTCTCTCTGATTTTTGGTCTCTCTCTGTCTTTGTTTCTCACACTTTCTCTTTCTCTGTCTCCCTCCCCCTCTCTCTCTCTTTCTCTCTCTCTCTCTCTCTCTCTCTCTCTCTCTCTGAATATCTCTCTCTCTCTCTCTCTCTGAATATCTCTCTCTTCGTCTATCTGTCTCTGTCTCTGTCTCTTTCTCCGTTCTCTCTCTCTCTCTCTCTCTCTCTCTGTTTCTATCTCTTTGTTGTCCTTCTCTCTCTCTCTCTCTCCCTCTCTCTCTCTCTCTCTCTCTCTCTCTCTCTCTCTCTCTTTCTCTTTCGTGATGAACACGAACGTCTTTGAGTAACCAGCATGCGTTAAGACATACCGTCTCAGGTAATTAACACCATTAACGTGTAAAAGAATATCTTCCTTGATGTCTGCATCTTCATCTTCATCTTCATCTTCATCATTCCTTTCCTCTCCCTCCTCCCCCCATTCACCTATACACCAACTACCAATGCCGTTTTGTTTAAAGAAAACCGAATTAATGATTTCTGTCTGTGTATGGTACCGCAGGCTCATACAATGTCTCGTGTCGTTAACTTCAACATAGTCTCTAGGAATCTTCTTTTTATTTTCTTTTTCTTTTTCCTTTTTCTTTGTAAATTTTTGTTTCATCATTTTTCTTTTAGTTTCGCGCGCGTCATCTCTCTATCAACGTGATCATTAATTAGTGCAAAACTGATTAATTGTCACTTACATATATTTGTTTCTGTTTTACATCGTCGTTAATAAACTCACTAATGATAATTATTCATTGAAGTCCATAACCCGGGAAAAATATTATTTATAACATATTAATATAAATACTGAGAACCTTGTGTTTAACATCACAAGGGTCACGTTAAGCAATACAAAGAAAATGTAAGTTTAGTTTTGTGTTGATTTTTTTCGTTAATAAACTCACTAATGATTATTAACCATTGAAGCCCATAACCCGGTGCGTTAAGTAAAAACAAAGATTATTTATAACGTATTAATACAAATACTGAAACCAAGTATTAAGCATCACAGGGGTTACGTTAAACAATACAAGGAAGATGTATTTTTTATCAATCATTGAAGTCCATAACCAGATACGTTAATGAAATTTTCAGTGTTTATTTTATTTGAAGTCCATAACCCGATACGTTAATGAAATTTTCAGTGTTTATTTTATTTGAAGTCCATAACCCGATACGTTAATGAAATTTTCAGTGTTTATTTTATTTGAAGTCCATAACCAATACGTTAATGAAATTTTCAGTGTTTTATTGTATTTGAAGTCCATAACCAGATACGTTAATGAAATTTTCAGTGTTTATTTTATTTGAAGTCCATAACCCGATACGTTAATGAAATTTTCAGTGTTTATATTTGAAGTCCATAACCGATACGTTAAGAAATTTTCAGTGTTTATTTTATTTGAAGTCATAACCAGATACGTTATTGAAATTTTCAGTGTTTATTTATTTGAAGTCCATAACCAGATACGTTATTGAAATTTTCAGTGTTTATTGTATTTGAAGTCCATAACCAGATACGTTATTGAAATTTTCAGTGTTTATTTTATTTGAAGTCCATAACCAGATACGTTATTGAAATTTTCAGTGTTTATTTTATTTGAAGTCCATAACCAGATACGTTATGAAATTTCAGTGTTTATTGTATTTGAAGTCTATAACCGATACGTTATTGAAATTTTCAGTGTTTATTTTTATTTGAAGTCTATAACCGATACGTTATTGAAATTTTCAGTGTTTATTTTATTTGAAGTCCATAACCAGATACGTTATTGAATTTTCAGTGTTTATTTTATTTGAAGTCCATAACCAGATACGTTATTGAAATTTTCAGTGTTTATTGTATTTGAAGTCCATAACCAGATACGTTATTGAAATTTTCAGTGTTTATTTATTTGAAGTCTAACCGATACGTTATTGAAATTTTCAGTGTTTATTTTATTTGAAGTCCATAACCAGATACGTTATTGAAATTTTCAGTGTTTTTTTATTTATTTGAAGTCCATAACCAGATACGTTATTGAAATTTTCAGTGTTTATTGTATTTGAAGTCCATAACCAGATACGTTATTGAAATTTTCAGTGTTTATTTTATTTGAAGTCCATAACCAGATACGTTATTGAAATTTTCAGTGTTTATTTTATTTGAAGTCCATAACCAGATACGTTATTGAAATTTTCAGTGTTTATTGTATTTTGAAGTCTATAACCCGATACGTTATTGAAATTTTCAGTGTTTTTTTTTTTGAAGTCTATAACCCGATACGTTTTGAAATTTTCAGTGTTTATTTTATTTGAAGTCCATAACCAGATACGTTATTGAAATTTTCAGTGTTTATTTATTTGAAGTCCATAACCAGATACGTTATTGAAATTTTCAGTGTTTATTGTATTTGAAGTCCATAACCAGATACGTTATTGAAATTTTCAGTGTTTATTTATTTGAAGTCTATAACCCGATATTTTGAAATTTTTCAGTGTTTATTTTATTTGAAGTCCTAACCAGATACGTTATTGAAATTCAGTGTTTATTTTATTTGAAGTCCATAACCAGATACGTTATTGAAATTTTCAGTGTTTATTGTATTTGAAGTCTATAACCGATACGTTATGACAGTGTTTATTTTATTTGAAGTCTATAACCCGATACGTTATTGAAATTTTTTCAGTGTTTATTTATTTGAAGTCCATAACCAGATACGTTATTGAAATTTTCAGTGTTTATTTTATTTGAAGTCCATAACCAGATACGTTATTGAAATTTTCAGTGTTTATTGTATTTGAAGTCCATAACCAGATACGTTATTGAAATTTTCAGTGTTTATTTTTATTTGAAAGTCTATAACCGAAACGTTATTGAAATTTTCAGTGTTTATTTTAATTTGAAGTCCATACCCAGATACGTTATTGAAATTTTCAGTGTTTATTTTATTTGAAGTCCATACCAGATACGTTATTGAAATTTTCAGTGTTTATTGTATTTGAAGTCCATAACCAGATACGTTATTTGAAATTTTAGTGTTTATTTTTATTTAAGTCTATAACCGATACGTTATTGAAATTTTTTCAGTGTTTATTTTTTGAAGTCATAACAATGAAATTTTCAGTGTTTATTTGAGTCTATAACCGAGTTATTGGAAATTGTCATGTTATTGAAATTTTCAGTGTTTAATTTGAAGTCCATAACCAGATACGTTATTGAATTTTCAGTGTTTATAGTTTATTTTGAAGTCCTTAAGGATACGTTATTGAATTTTCATGTTTATTGTATTTGAAGTCCATAACCAGATACGTTATTGAAATTTTCAGTGTTTATTTTATTTGTCTATAACCCATCGTTATTAAATTTTCAGTGTTTATTTTTATTTGAAGTCTATACCCGATACGTTAATGAAATGTTCAGTGTTTATTGTATTTGAAGTCTAACCCGATACGTTATAAATTTTCAGTGTTTATTTATTTGAAAGTCCATAACTACGTTACGTGTTTATTTTATTTGAAGTCGATAATTGAAATTTTCAGTGTTTATTATTTGATCTATAACCCGATACGTTATTTTCAGTCTATTCATAGTGTTTCATGATTTATTTATAGTGATACGTTATGGCGATACGTATGAAGTGTTTATTATTTGAAGTTTAACCGATACTTTATGAATGATTTTCAGTGTTTTATTTATTTGAGTCCTACCATGATACGTTATTGATAATTGTTCATTGTATTTATTTTGAAGTCCATAACCAGATAATTGAAATTTTCAGTGTTTATTGTATTTGAAGTCCATAACATACGTTATTGAAATTTCAGTGTTTATTTATTTTGAAGTCTATAATTATTATTGAATTTTAGGTTTATTTTATTGAAGTCATAACCCGATACGTTAATGAAATTTCAGTGTTTATTTATTTGAAGTCCTAACCCGATACGTTATTGAATTTTCAGTGTTTATTTTATTTTGAAGTCCATAACCCGTACGTTATGAAATTTCAGTGTTTATTTATTTGTGCCGATACGTTGAAATTTTCAGTGTTTATTGTTTTGAAGTCATAACCCGATACGTTATTGAATTTTCAGTGTTTATTGTATTTGAAGCCATAACCAGAATACGTTAATGAAATTTTCAGTGTTTATTTTATTTGAAGTCCATAACCCGATACGTTAATGAATTTTTCAGTGTTTATTTTATTTGAAGTCCATAACCGATACGTTAATGAAATTTTCAGTGTTTATTGTATTTGAAGTCTATAACCCGATACGTTATTGAAATTTTTCAGTGTTTATTGTATTGAAGTCCATAACCAGATACGTTAATGAATTTTCAGTGTTTATTTTTATTTGAAGTCCATAACCAGATACGTTATGAAATTTTCAGTGTTTATTGTATTTGAGTCTATAACCCGATACGTTATTGAAATTTTTCAGTGTTTATTGTATTTGAAGTCCATAACCAGATACGTTAATGAAATTTTCAGTGTTTATTTTTATTTGAAGTCCATAACCAGATTACGTTATTGTTCAATTTGAGTCCATAAACCAGATACGTTATTGAAATTTTCAGTGTTTATTTTTATTGTGAAGTCCATAACCAGATACGTTAATGAAATTTCAGTGTTTATTGTATTTGAAGTCCATAACACAGCTACGTTAATGAAATGTTCAGTGTTTATTTATTTGAAGTCATAACCCGATTTACGTTATTGAAATTTCAGTGTTTATTGTATTTGAAGTCCATAAGATACGTTATGAAATTTCAGTGTTTATTTTATTTTGAAGTCCATAACAGATACGTTAATGGAAATTTCCAGTGTTTATTGTATTTGAAGTCTAATAACCGATACGTTATTGAATTTCGTGTTTATTGTATTTGAAGTCCATAACCAGATATCGTTAATGAATTTTCAGTGTTTATTTTCATTTGAAGTCCATAACCAGATACGTTATTGAAATTTTCAGTGTTTATTTTATTTGAAGTCCATAACCAGATACGTTATTGAAATTTTCAGTGTTTATTTATTTGAAGTCCATAACCAGATACGTTAACGAAATTTTCAGTGTTTATTGTATTTGAAGTCCATAACCGTTATGAATGTTCAGTGTTTATTTTATTTGAAGTCTATAACCGATACGTTATTGAATTTTCAGTGTTTATTGTTTTGAAGTCCATAACCGATACGTTAATGAAATGTTCAGTGTTTATTTATTTGAGTCTATAACCGATACGTTAATGAAATTTTCAGTGTTTATTTTTATTTGAAGTCTATAACCCGATACGTTAATGAAATGTTCAGTGTTTATTGTATTTGAAGTCCATAACCCGATACGTTAATGAAATTTTCAGTGTTTATTTTATTTGAAGTCCATAACCCGATACGTTAATGAAATTTTTCAGTGTTTATTGTATTTGAAGTCTATAACCGATACGTTATTGAAATTTTCAGTGTTTATTGTATTTGAAGTCCATAACCAGATACGTTAATGAAATTTTCAGTGTTTATTTTATTTGAAGTCCATAACCCGATACGTTAATGAAATTTTCAGTGTTTATTTTATTTGAAGTCTATAACCCGATACGTTAATGAAATTTTCAGTGTTTATTGTATTTTGAAGTCTATAACCGATACGTTAATGAAATTTTCAGTGTTTATTTTATTTTGAAGTCATAACCCGATACGTTAATGAAATTTCAGTGTTATTTGTTTTGAAGTCCATAAACCCGATACGTTAATGAATTTTCAAGTGTTATTTTATTTGAAGTCCATAACCAGATACGTTAATGAAATGTTTCAGTGTTTATTTTATTTGAAGTCCATAACCCGATACGTTAATGAATGTTCAGTGTTTATTTTATTTGAAGTCCATACCAGTACGTTATTGAAATGTTCAGTGTTTATTTATTTGAAGTCCATAACCAGATACGTTATTGAAATTTTCAGTGTTTATTTTATTTGAAGTCCATAACCCGATACGTTAATGAAATGTTCAGTGTTTATTTTATTTGAAGCCCATAACCAGATACGTTAATGAAATTTTCAGTGTTTTATTTTATTTGAAGTCTATAACCCGATACGTTAATGAAATGTTTCAGTGTTTATTGTATTTGAAGTCCATAACCAGATACGTTATTTGAATTTTTCAGTGTTTATTTTATTTGAAGTCCATAACCAGATACGTTTATTGAAATTTTTCAGTGTTTATTTTATTTGAAGTCCATAACCAGTACGTTATTGAAATTTTCAGTGTTTATTTTATTGAAGTCCCTAACAGATACGTTATTGAAAGTTCAGTGTTTATTTTATTTGAAGTCCATAACCAGATACGTTATTGAAATTTTCAGTGTTTATTTTATTTGAAGTCCATAACCGATACGTTAATTGAAATGTTCAGTGTTTATTGTATTTGAAGTCCATAACCAGATACGTTAATGAAATTTTCAGTGTTTATTGTATTTGAAGTCCATAACCCGATACGTTAATGAAATGTTCAGTGTTTATTTTATTTGAAGTCCATAACCAGATACGTTATTGAAATTTTCAGTGTTTATTTTATTTGAAGTCCATAACCCGATACGTTAATGAAATGTTCAGTGTTTATTTTATTTGAAGTCCATACCAGATACGTTAATGAAATTTTCAGTGTTTATTTTATTTGAAGTCTATAACCCGATACGTTATGAAATGGTTCAGTGTTTATGTATTTGAAGTCCATAACCAGATACGTTAATGAAATTTTCAGTGTTTATTGTCTTTGAAGTCCATAACCAGATACGTTATTGAAATTTTCAGTGTTTATTGTATTTGAAGTCCATAACCAGATACGTTATTGAAATTTTCAGTGTTTATTGTATTTGAAGTCCATAACCAGATACGTTAATGAAATGTTCAGTGTTTATTGTATTTGAAGTCCATAACCAGATACGTTAATGAAATTTTCAGTGTTTATTGTATTTGAAGTCCATAACCCGATACGTTAATGAAATTTTCAGTGTTTATTTTATTTGAAGTCCATAACCAGATACGTTATTGAAATTGTCAGTGTTTATTTACCAATGAATGATCTTTATAAGGCATTATCTATTTTATTTCAAAACTTTCTCATTTTTTTCAGGTCACTTAATTCTGACCCCCCCCCCTTATGTTGGGGGCGTAACATTTTTTCGAGTTGGTCATTTTCTGTACTAATTAATAAATAATAAATAAAGAGATAAAAGACCGAGGTTATGAATAGATACAAAAATACATTTTTACGGTGGCTTTTCTATGAGAAAATAAGTACCGAAAATCGAAAAATAAAATGTAAAAAAATGATAAATAATTTTTTTTTTTTTAGATTTATCTTTTACTCATTTCGATAATTATTTAATTGGCTATTATCTTATAAAAGAAAAAAAATTATACATCGATATTTTTTCTGCTTAAAAAGGGGGGGGGGGTACAGTAAAAATAAATAAAATTATTATTTATACCATATTAATATAAATACTGAAAAACCTTGTGTTAAGCATCACAAGGGTCATGTTAAATAATACAAAGAAAATGTAATTTTAGTTTACTGTTGATTTTTTCGTTAATAAACTAAGTAATGATTATTAATCAATGAAGTCCATAACCCGGTACGTTAAGTAAAAAAAAGAATTATTTATAACATATTAATACAAATATTGAGACCTAGTATAAGCATCACAATGGTCACGTTACAAAAAGATTATTCATACCATATTTATACAAATACTGAGAACCTTTTGTTAACAACGGTCACGTTAAACGATCCAAAGAAATATAATTTTAGTTTCGTGACGATTT
>CM042171.1:5094380-5101880 GCA_023376005.1 Doryteuthis pealeii | reverse complement strand
CATTTTAATTCTGCAGTAAATGTTATTTTCTAAAGATGTTTATATCTTTGAAAGACAATGGGTTAAATATAATCATTTGAATATATCTTTGAATTTCTTGTATCCTTACTTGGTTCATTCGATCTTCTTTCTTGCGCATATCATCACACAAAAGATTTCTTCCCCTTCGGAATATTTGCATTTATATTCTTGGCTGATGTCCAAGAACGTCAGTTCCAAAGAATACTTTATCTATCCGGGTGTTATCTGTGTTCGAAGAGTGTTAATTCTAATCTATTTCCGACACAAGTGTCTCTTCGGAAAATTCCTCCCTCGCAAATAAATCGGGCTGTCTGTTTACATGAGGCCTCTCATGCTGCAATCCACATTCTCTGATTTCCTTATGAATGTGAACAACGCACAAAACTTCCTCATTAAATATATTATATGATTAATTATATTATAATTATATATATATATATATATATACATATATATATATATATATATATATGTGTGTGTGTGTGAGTGTGTGTTTGTGTGTGTGTTGTGTGTGTGTGTGTGTGTGTGTGTGGTTTGTGTGTGTATATATATATAGAGAGAGAGATGTATAGATGATTTCATTATATTATTATTATATTATTACTCCTTTTGAGTTTTCATATCAGCTAACGCTGATGTGCTGCACTTGGGGTCTGAGTGACAGCTAAGTCTCCTCACGCGTCTCCAGACCTTCTGAGTATTCTGGCAGATTTGCAGCAGTGCCAGTGATCTCTGATGGTTTCAATTCCTTCCTCTGATTTCAGATTATTATTATTATTTATTATTGAGATTGTGTCTGTAATCAAAAAACTATATCACAAATATGGAAAATTCCAAGCACCAGAACATTTCGTCTTTTCTTATATTACAATTTATCACAAAGGAATAGGAACGTATTGGAGTCGAAATAAGGTAGGGTTGTTGTATACTCTTTCTTTTCTTACTTCTATTATTCTTCTGCTCATCTTTGGTATCTTAAATTCATCTTCTAGCTCTTGTTGCCAAGACATTCGTCAACCACAAAACCCATATTTATTATGCAAGCTCTTATTTATTTAACTAAACATATTTCTCTAACTAACATGGCGCACGTGTGCAGTAAGCCCCAGCTAAGGCAAAAACATAGTATCTGCCTGACGTCCAATCTAAAATCAAGCCAACTAGGTACCACGTGACTTCACGTATTTCGCGCGCTTTCTGTAATATTCCATGGAAAGTTCGCGCCCGTGATATGAAAAAGTGCGTCAATCCTTCAGAAATACTGGGGTTTGACAATAAAATCTATGCATAGATTATGTAACAGGTAGGGTAACTACCTATACTCGGGTATATATAATCGGTGGAGAGAGTTCTAGGGTCTAGAATATAAAGAAACTGACAGTTAGATAGATGATAATGATATGATATTTTGTGGTATTACTTGTTAACTCTCTGCTTGCTGCTGGGTTCCTTTTAACTACTTCTATGTCAGCCGTCATCTTCGCTGTGGTTTGACTTCTATTCATGCTTCTACAGGGGGTTGACTTTTCTTTCTTAATTCTTCTTACAGGGCTGTACACTGCTTGCTTTAACCATTTATTAAATACAAGACTTGGTTGTTTCTTGATCAAGGTTTTATTTCCACAGCCCATGATTTGAGTTGGGAACCCTAAGAGGACATCCTCTCTTCCTAGGGAGGGGGGTCAGCTCGTATCTGACTAACTAAATTTAAAACTATATTTTTTGCAATTAAAAGTGACTAGAAAGTCTAATGATAGATCTTAATCTTAAATATACAATATAGAAAAAAAATTTTACATTACTTAAAAGTGGAAAAGTGATCCATTGCGAATTATGCAAAAAAATTAAATTTTGGCCCATACAACAAAAATGGTATATGCATAAACCAGATCTTTTCTTGAGAAGAGAAACGCATAACATCTCTGGACTTTTGAATAAAGACGGATCACTATCCCCAGCCAGGAGACCAGACCTAGTGTTAATTAACAAGAAAAGAAAATAATTGTCAACTGGTGGATTTGCCAGTTCTAGCGAATCACAGGGTGAAGATGAAGGCAAACGAAAAGATGGACAAATCCTGCGACCTTGCTAGAGAACTGAAAAGGCTATCGGAATATGAAAGTCAAAGGATACCAATTGTAGTTGGGCACTTGGAACTGTCCACAAAAGCTTGAAAAAGACTGGAAATCTGGTCAATCAGAGGAAAAAAATTGAGACCATCTCAGAATACGCACTGCTGCAATTGTAGCAAGATTACATTTGCAAGGACTACTAATGGAAGAAGGAGAAGAAATAAGAGATGATAAAGGTTTAAAAAATAGTGATGAGCCAAACAGGATGAACCGATGGTTTTGACCATAGCGTGACTCCGAATGGAGAATTGAGTGTCAACCGAATTTTAATTTCTATTCAACACCATTTTTAGCACGTTGAATTTGGAGGCACATGGACCGCAGACCCGCTATACAATGTTACACCGCCCGCCGCGCGTTACAGTTACGTTTTAGTGCCCGGAAAAGGACAACGGTACACAATTTTGCCAGAAGAGTCCTGGAGACCTGAGGAGACTTGTTGTCACTTAGACTCCTATACATTTTGATAAACGGACCGAAACACATGTGTAAGTGATATCGATTAATGTGATATCGATTAAATTCATTTTTATCCATCTACATTTCTTTTCTTTATTCATTTTTCCTCATATATATATATATATATATATATATATATATATATATATATAATGGTTAAATAGTTAAGTGGATAAAACAGGCTTTCTTATATTTTCATTATATATTATATGTTAATAGGAAAAATTGTATACATTGGTGGTTGAAGAAAGAAAAAATAGAATGTCTGATGATTGAGAATAGAAATGAAACTGCAGTAATCCAAAGAGATCATTTCCGTTTTATATTGCGTTTTATATCGCGAGTATCTAATGTCAAATACATCCTTGTAGAAGAACAGTAGTGCATATTTAACCTACTGCGACGAGGATGAAGGGGTCCACACCTTTATTGTGCATTATTTTCTATCCCCACTAATAGCATAGAAAAACTATGTACCATCTCATACCGCCAGTTATGGGTAATAGTACGGCTAGTGTACTTTTACTAGGGTAGCTTTGGTATTAGATAACCCCCTAAAAATTGACATTTCTATTTTGTTCGTTTTGTTTTACGGCATTTCAATCGCAGTGGGTCATTTAATGCCTGCAACGTTTTGAAAGATTAATAGCGATAATTAGAAGAATTTTTTTTAAGACTCAATGTTTTTTGTAAAAGTTTACTATTTAATCCATAGATGGACCCTAACAGGTACTACCACGTCTGCGTCAGAATGGACATGGGGGTAATGGTGATGACTGGAACCTCATCATCGGTTTAACGTCATTCCCAAGATATGAAGGACCTCCAGTCACCACGTCTAGTACCCATATGATAAAAAGGGGTTGACATTGAGGGCAATAGGCCAAGACAATAAATATAGGTGCTAGGGCTTGACGTAATCAGCCAACTGATCAGAGGAGTCTTTCCAACCACTCCTCAAGGCTAAGTAAGGGCCAAAGTGGGTTGTTGTGATGTCATGTACCGCTCATCTACAAGGATTCTATTCTTAAGCATCATGTGTCGCCACCTACGACCAACAGGTGGTTTATTTGGGGAGTCTAACCCCTCTGCAGAGGTGCAGTCGGTGTATTCTAAAGCACTGCAGACAGGGCACGAAGGTTGATATTAAACAAGGAAACAAAAAAAAATATGTTCCATTTCATCATTCCCATCTTGGTTGTGCCGAGACTTTTCAACATCTATTGTTAGCACTGTGTTTATCTTCTTTTTTTTTTTTTAAATTTTCACTATCAAAAATGATCAGTTCCATATTTCTAAAAATCCCAGTCACTGTGTCTGCTTTAATTACTCTGACACCCCCATCTCCAACCCCGTCCATTCACCCCCCCCCACCAACACCACCAAGCAGATATCTTCATCCATCAAGTAATTAAGTCATTAGCACGTGAATACACAACATTTCGTAATCATCCCGTTTCCAAGGAAAATGGCTATATTCCAACGGAAGTAGAGTCTCGACACGCGTAGGAATCAACTGGCTCCATATTTCCTTTATTGCTCTAACTTGAAAAAAAAAACCCCGACCCTCGCAGGATTTAATAAAGATGAGTCATGAAATCTATAGTGAATAAAGCGCTTTATATGGCCAGCTTTACTTTAACAAGTCTTTGATTAGTGGGTTGGGCGTAGTCTATTTATGCAACATGTCTCTGTGTTTAGAATTGACAGCGATATAGGGCTTCAAAGATCCCCCCTCCAAAATGCCCTTTTTCAGGCATGAACAATTTTCGTTAAAATTTAAGTTGTCGATTTTATTGTCTTTTCTTATAGATTTTGATGCGTAGAGTTCGTCGATACAGAAAAAAGTGCGCAATTCGGAGATTTAGCTGAGATTTGAGGCCTGATAATCGAGAGTGCCTGAAAATGGCCAATTTCGTGTAAAATTAAAGTACCAATATTATATGATTTTCTGATAGAATTCGATGCTTAGAATAACATAGTAAAAGATGAATTAATTCTGTTGAGAATTGGGGGAGATATGAGGCTTCAAAATTCCCCCCAGATGCCCTTTGTTTCTTATACAAGGGCTCGTTTCTTTGTATGTGAAAACGGCTCTTGAATTAATATCCCGGGTAACCCTGTGCTGGCTTTTAAAAACAAACTCGGGTATAAGCTTTTTTTTTATCTTCAAGTTTATTATAGATTTTGATCGTCATATAGTAGTCAGTTACACAGACAGAGATATAGAGATGTTTATAACAACAGAATCGAGACAATTAGAGCTAGTAAACTTATCACTTCGGTCGGTGAGCCAATTACCAATGGATCTGCGAAACTAACTTTTATTTTATTATTATCTGCGTTATTCGGACTATTGTCCTCATCTTCATTGTTATCAGTACAACGTTTCGGCTGGTTGTACAGATAACAATGAGGATGAGGACAATAGTCCGAATAACGCAGATATTAGTAATCATCAAGCCTCATCTCAAACATTCAGAGAAATAACTTTCTTTTATTGACTCTCTACCCAGGCAACAATGGGTAGCCGATTCTAGTCCAATATAAGTAAGTAAAGTCGTTGGGGCGGCCTAAAATCGGTATCAGCCAATCAGCGAGGGAGTTTATCCCCTTTTCACTAGCGCTAGACCAAGGAGATTGTTTTTTGGCACCTGAGGTGGAGCGCCACACCTACCATCAGCTTCTCATTTTACCGCACAGATCCCAGAGCTACTCATATGCTGAGTTGGCGAGGACCAGAATAGAACTAGGAACCATGTGGTTTCAAGCTGAACGCTCTACCTGTTACATAGTTAGTAGATCCCTAATACTTTTATAAGGTATTGTAGAAATCATAATGGCGATCAGTATAGCTGATGGCCTTGAGAGTGAGTGACAGCGTTTGACCTCACTCTGGCCTTGCCTTGCGGGATGAATCGTGAGAACCGGAACCCCATAGAAGGCCCTCTTCCGGTTTAAGGAGTAAGCAACTCAGTTAGTCAGTTAGAACTTAGAAGCCGAGCTAGCAAGATGTAAGCCTCATCTGCGCAGATGTCTGGGTGGGGATTTGGAATAAAGTAACATCAACATAAATCGAAGTCTTGTGTTTATTACCAAAAACTAACAATGACACAGGGCTTTTGATAAGGAGTGATCCCCAACAGAAACCAGACCCGGAATCCTCAATAGAAGACCAGACGAGACCTTAGAAGATATACCAGACCAAGATAGATGATAGACGATAAGAAGCAAAGCCGGTCAGAAGAATAGACGACAGAGTAAGAAGTAAGAAAGGTATATAACGTTATATAGATTTGGTACTGTGAAAAGACCAGTATATAACATACCGTCTGAGCTAAAGAACAAAATAAAACTACTATCCTTTGTATAATTAGACTAGTAGAAGTATTTGGTTATGTTGTTGAATTAGTTATTTTGTTTTACGGCACATTAACCTTTTCAGGTCATGTAATGCTGAATCAAGTCAGTTTGAAAATCAAACGACTCAGTTTGCTTACAGTACATGCTCTTGCTTAATTGGTCACCCGCCTTAGTATTGATGAGGCTCATCCACGTGTAACTTCGTTAATCTAGCGAGAACCGGTGCTATCAGCGTGACTTGATCATAATCTAGAACTGGGATCTCAAACACAAAATTCTTGTGTATAATACGCACTGACATTATGGGATTTGTATCAGCTAAATATTTACTAAATTTGAATTAAGTTCAGTCAGCGTATTTAAAGCGGTGTCAACAGGCCAGTATGTTTTCCCAGATTTTCGGGCACTTGGACTTATTACAGGGAATCCTACACAACTCAAAAGACTTGGGATTATATATATTACAGGGAATCCTACATATTTGAATGACCAGCTATACACACATGAACACTAAGGTGGAAAGTTCATAAGCATGTATGTATATATAATAGACTTGGAATTTTATATACTACAGGAATACATATTACAACTTTAGACTTAGAAATATATATATTACAAAAAAAATCACCCAAGAATTTGACATTCTTTTTACTGACCCAACCCCACCGCCTCTGCCTGCATCCCCCCTTTTTCCTATGTATCAAAATTTCTCTCCTTACCCCAACCTAAGATTGTCAACTCATTCCCCTACATACCTTGCTTTCACTTTCCCCTTCATCTAACCACTTCCCCATACACCCTACACCAACCAAACATCTCTTCTGACCCCTTTTCCTCAAACCTAATGACCAACTTCGCCAAAACCCTACTCACTACCTACCCACTCCCCTACCCACTCCCCATTTATTACCCCCTTTCTGCTTCTTAGGAAAAAATTTATCCCCAAGAAGGCTAACCCACTTTCTCTTCGAAACTTGTTTCTTTCACAACGTATTTTCCACTTTTCTCTTCATATCCTCTCTAACTCTCTTCTCTTTTGATTTCCTTTCCCTCCCCTTTCAAATGATTTCCTCCTGACCAATCAAAACCTTTCCTCACAAACGCTATCCCACCCACTTCACCTCTTCCGCATATCCTCCCCTCTCCAGTCCACTTTCCCTTCTATAAAACACTTGTATGATGCCTTAATAATCAATAAACCGACCGATGATGCTGAGCTGAAATATATCTCCTACATACGTTTGTCTGAGTTTTGTTCTTGTGTTGCTTTTATCTCTACCATATCTATTAATAATGGAGACTCGCTTCCGGTTTTTGTCTGTAACAAAAATTACGTCGCTGCTTACGTCACATTACCCAAAATCTTCATAACATAGAATAAATACACTCAAAATTTGAACCTGCAACATTAGACAGTCCTCATTGTTTTTTAAAACAAGTTTTTATAAATACATGACTGGTATTATCTATCTATGTATAGTTTGTTTTATTTTAATATATATTTAAAGTTTACATTTCAAATTGT
>CM042171.1:5016880-5089380 GCA_023376005.1 Doryteuthis pealeii | reverse complement strand
TGGATGTGATAATTGTATTTCACTTAGCGTCAATACCCTTGGGAAAGGTATAAATCCTACTCTCCCTCCAGCTATGGATAAATAGTAGGGCAGACTGGGCTCTTTAACCTTGGTTAGGCAACCGGTCTAGGAGAAGGAAAACTCTGAATTCAAACCTGTTGAACTCCGATTAAGAAATTGACCTCATGTCACATCCTGCTCGTGTGGAGGGGTTGGTATATATATATATATATATATATATATATATATATATATATATATATATATATAAAGGTGCTCAATGCTAATATAGCAGAGCAGTTTTACAATCAATAATATATTGTATTATTGATATTAATCTTGTGACTATCAGTTTCATGCTTATGCAATTCTCAGACAAGAGTCAAATGGTCGAGATTTAAAAAAAAACAGTAGTTTTTTAGCGTTTAAATAAACGTGAATCGTGTTCACGCGATGGAATGTTATAACGCTAATTTTTTAAAAAACTGTGGCTTGTTTAGCGTTGATATAACGTGAAGCGTGTTCACGCGATGGAATGTTATAGCGCTAAAGTTGTATTTTAAAAAAATAAAACAAACTTGCTTTGGTCTTAATATACGCGGTGTCCAGATGGATTTTTAAGCATGAAACTGATAGTACAATATTAATATAATAATATAATATATTATTGATTAATATATATATATATATATATATATTATATATATATATATATATATATATAAGAGAGAGTTTTATGATTTGCTTGAAGCATTGTGTATATATTGGTTTGGAGGTTGATTTTGAAGGCTATCACAATGCAGGTGTAAAGAAAAAAAAATAAGGTAACAATGGATACAGTCATGACGTCACAGTCTACATGCATTTTCATGCACATGCACATGACAACATACGCACACGTACAAACAAACAAAAACACATTCACGTAAACATGCAACACGAGAATACAGTTATAAAAAATACCATCATTTTCAAAAAAATCATTTAACTAGAAATGCCATAACAAGACGACTTCAGTTCTAGTGATCTTCTGAAAAAGAGATTTCATCTCGAAAATTTAAGAATAAAATACAGGTTAACACACAACACCATTTTTACCCTATTATTTTTTCTTTACACCTGCATTGTGATAGCCTTCAAAATCAACCTCCAAACCAATATATATATATATATATATATATATATATATATATATATATATATATATATAGTTGTAACAATGTCTTTAGATACCACTAAACCTTATTTTGTTAAAATATTACAAGACCACATATTATTTCTCCCTGGTAAATAATTTTCTACTTTACTTTCTAAACAAAATCCATTAACTTTAGAAAAATTTTACATCAAGTCAAAATTAGCAACAATATTTCTAAGGCGGAAACCAGACACTGACACTTACAATATAAATGTCCTTAAGGCTAGTATTAGTTACACAATAAATCCGAACGACATCTATAAGTCAGCTGTATCTTCTTAAATATTAACCCATCGGAATTATTAGTTTCTTTAATATTTCATGCTTAAAAAAAACAGTACATTATTTTTTATAATCTTTTAATCAAATAAGTGAAACATACATTAAACCGTTATAATTCTATATAGACATCACAGAGGCAAACTGCAGACATGGATTACAAGGAACTAGAGATTAGGATTAAGACTGCAGATTAGGATTATAAGGAACACAACAGACTTGGACTTCTAGATATCACAGAAGAAATCTATATACAAGTATTATAAGGAACATCACTACAGACTAGGATTAATTGAACACTACGGACTAGGATTAAATGAACACTACGGACTAGGATTAAATGAACACTACAGACTAAGATTAATTGAACACTACGGACTAGGATTAAATGAACACTACAGACTAAGATTAATTGAACACTACGGACTAGGATTAAATGAACACTACAGACTAAGATTAAATGAACACTACAGACTAAGATTAAATGAACACTACAGACTAAGATTAAATGAAAAATACAGATTAAGATTAAATAAAAACTACAGATTAAGATTAAATGAACATTACAGACTAAGATTAAATGGAAACTACACACTAGGCTTAAATGAAAACTACAGACTAGGATTAAATGAAAACTACAGATTGGGTTAAATGAACACTACAGACTATGGTAAAATGAACACTACAGACTAGGATTATAAGGATCACAACAGACTTGGATTAATTGAACACTACAGACTAGGATTAAATTAAAATAAATGACTAAGATTAAATGAACACTACAGACTAGGATTAACTGACAAATACAAACTAAGATTAAATGAAAACTAGAGACTAGAATTAAATGAACACTAGAGACTAGGATTAAATGAACACTACAGACTGGGATTAAGTGAATACTACAGACTAGGATTAAATAAACACTACAGACTAAGATTAAATGAAAACTACAGACTAGGATTAAATGAACACTACAGACTAGGATTAAATGAACACTACAGACTAAGATTATGAGGAACACAACAGACTAGGATTAAATGAACACTACACACTAGGATTACAAGGATTAACCAAGGGAACACTTAGCATAGTAACAAAAATTTCAACATTACCATCAAGGTATATGAACCCGTCTACTAATTTCAGAGACATTACATTTAATGTGAAGGTGGCTCCATTTTGTCAACGGAGTGGCCTATTGTTGGTAACAGCCTGATACCGAGGGAGTCTATCCCCTTTTCATTAGCACTAGACCAGGGATATTGTTTTTGCGTCTGGGGTGGCGTGCCACACATACCATCAGCTCCTCACTTTACCGCACATATGCCCTGCGCTACACTTATGCTGAGCTTGCGAGAGCAAGCATTGAATCCAGAACCTTTTGGTTCTTAACCGGACATTCTACCTACTGAGCTAAAAAAGCATAAAAAAATATTTGTGGAATCTAGCCAATTGAAAGCGAGAGAAAGAAATTACTTCGCTACTATGACCTAGCGTGAGAACAGAAAATGTAATCGAACTTAATCATGTTAACTAGAAGATGATAACGCTATGAAATAATCAGTATTCAATTTGTTTTTCAGTCTACGCGTACGTGGGTATTTGAAGCGTTTAGATTATAGAGTATTGGGACCCGCATGTTTCGTTCATTCGATGCGTTCCCTAATCTAAGTACGTTATGAGCGTAATCCAATCTGCAAGATTATCTTGCAGCGTAATCTCAAATGATAGTATCAATCTCGCAGCGAAGTTGTAATTATCTGGGTATCATGTCCCTTAGTTCGGCCAAATAAGAACGAGAACAAATCCCAGTGAGTTTTCAACTCTACCGGGGTGAAAGCAAATACATAATGATGATATATTATATATATATATATATATATATATATATATATATATATATATATATATTGATTATTTCCTAGTTGAGTAATATGATATTACCGGGTGACCCAGAAAAAATTGAACCCAAATTATTTATTTTCCATCAAACTAACCCTAAACCCCAACCCTAACCCTAAACCCTAAACCCTAACCCTAACCCTAACCACCCTTTCTAGTTGAGTAACATAATATTACAGGGTGACCAAGAAAAAATAAAACCCAAATTATTTATTTTCCATTAAACTAACCCTAAAACCCAACCCCAACCCCAACCCTAAACCCTAACCCAAACCCTAGCCTTAAACCTAACCCCTCTTCCTAGTTGAGTGACATAATATTACAGAGTGACCCAGAAAAAAAGAACCCCAAATTTTAGTAATAAATCTGTTAATTTTAATTTTAATTTTTCTTAAAGTTTAAGTCTAACAAGGGTTAGGGTTAGGGTTTAGGGTTAGGGTTGGGGTTTAGGGTTAGTTTAATGGTAAATTAAATAAATAATTTGGGTTTTGTTTTTTCCGGGTCATTATGTTACTCAACTAGGAAATGACCTATATATTCATCAAAAGTTACTACCATGTTTTCATTGCAGTAGCATAATTAGTTAATCCAAAAGGGCTCAATATATCTCGTAAAATATAGAGCATTTATTGTTGTAGACAAGTTTTTCTCTCTATCATGGTTTTGGTGTTCAATGTACACCTTCCACAGGAGAACTAAAAATTATAGGTAGCTAATATTATATATACTTGACAGGTTTAGAATTGTTTTTATTTCTCTCCTTGTCTTCTAAAATAAAGTTTAGTCCTTAAATCTAAACTGCTTTCCTTTGGAATTAATCATTAGTTTACTATATGCTTATCAGGCAAATCTAATTTATAATTCTATCTATCAGCTGTTTTAACTCCTATCCCATTTTCTATCATTCACCTTGTTTATATCTTAGTTATGTGTACTACTGGAATTTAACTCTTCTGATAAATATAATAAGAGTTTTTTTCTAATTATTAATGCGTGGTTATATTATACCTATATTAATCTTAATAATACTTTAAGGAGTTATGCAATCTATGGCGGCATTTCACCAGAAATTAATCTGTTTTATTTAATAAAGTTTTCTTATCCGGGAATCTAATTAACGCTAACGCTAATTAACGCTTGTAAACACAAGAAACATGGATGAGTTAAATGTCAGCAGATATTCAATCTGTTTAATATTTCCTATTTAATAATAGGTGACATATTTTGTTGCTTTAAATTCCAAATATATTGTTACGTTTTTTTTAGTTTAATATTCAAATATACTATTCCTATACGTAAACCCTTGCGGTAATAAAAAAAAAACGGCAAATAATTTGTTAGTAAAAATATACTACCAAACACGCCTAATGTTTTTATATTATGTGTTGTTAGGTTATTTACTGCTAAGAAAAATGGTCAATGTCCTTTAAGTATGATAATTCCATAATTTTTGCCATGGCTAGTCTATGTTTCTACCATAAACAAAAAAACCCGGCAAATAATTTGTTAGTAAAAATATACTACCAAACACACCTAATGGTTTGATATCATATGTTGATAGGTTATTTAGTGCTAAGAAAAATGGTGAATGTCCTTTAAGTATGATAATTCCATAATTTATGCCAGGGCTAGTCTATGTTTCTACCATAAAGAAAAAAAAAACAGGCCAAAAATTTGTTAGTAAATATATACTACCAAACACACCTAATGTTTTCATATTATCTGTTGTTATGTTATTTACAGCTAAGAAAAATGGTGAATGTCCTTTAAGTATGATAATTCCATAATTTATGCCAGGGCTAGTCTATGTTTCTACCATAAACAAAAAAAGGCAAATAATTTGTTAGTAAAAATATACTACCAAACACACCTAATGGTTTGATATATGTTGATAGGTTATTTACTGCTAAGAAAAATGGTGAATGTACTTTAAGTATGATTATTCTATAATTTATGCCAGGGCTAGTCTATGGTTCTACCATAGAAAACATCACTGTTACACTAGGGTAGGTAGATTTTCAACTTTTTTTAATATAAAAAGGATACAAGCACTAAAAGGTGGATATTGATTGAATAAATACTGACACCAAAAAGTAGGTTTCTAGCTTGCATCAATTTTTGAGCATTTAGTTTTAAATATCGTTTCATATGACGCCCTTACAAAATCCTTATTTTTTATATATTTGCATTTAAAATTGCTTTCTCAATTTATTTCATTAGAATGAAACGCATATATTGGAAGTAACATTTAAAGGGAAATAATAGCCCCATCCCAGCCTAACAGCTCGGACAAGCTACATATTCCTTAGTCCTACGATTGAGATATGTTTGAAAAAAAATTCATTTTAATTGCTTCTAATTAGTCGTAATTTGCAATTAGATCAAAAACTGACTTGTCTCTTGCTTCACATTCTGCCTGTTACTTTCCCGCTCTTTGTGTATATATTGAATACCTTCTCGTTATATGTGTTAGTTTATTGGCTCTAAAGAATCAGGTCCATTTAAATTCGGTCAAACTTTCACTTACTTAGAAATCTTACACAATGATTTTAATGGTTTTTTTAAATTGAATTCGCTTTTCAAACACACTTTTCCCTAATTATCTACCCAGAGCTCCATGTTTGACTCAACGGGTATATATATATATATATATATATATATATATATATATATATATATTATATATATATTATTATATAATAGTTCTTTTTTTATATTAGACACTCTTCCAATAATACTGCACTTTGGCACATCGTTCCAGTAAAAGCTGAAACAGTGACAATCCCACGCTATATATATAATATATATATATTATATATATATATATATATATATATATATATATTATATAATGTATAAAAATAAGTAACAAAATGACCTTGTTCCAGGACAGAAATTGTAATTTCCCTATTGCTAACGTGCATTTTTGTCTTCAAACTTTGCTTTTCTGACCTGGGCTATCAAATGTTTAAAACATGATTGGAGACTATATTTAGGGTCTGATACGTGAGAGGGATTACATCTTACCTCATTAATTAGTAATAACATTGCAATATATTGTTGTAGCGTTATTTTTTCTTTTATCACTGGATCAAAAGTAAACAAACATGAACTCTGATAGGAATAAATGAAGGGATGATGATTTTTGTTAGCGTTTTATATATATAAGGCGTGTGGTAGATGGTAACTTCTAAATATAGACTCGCTGACTACCATGTGACCAGGGAAGGCAACCTCTTATTCAATCACTGGCAGTGTGCTGCTGCTGCTGCTGTTGTTGTATTTATACTGGCCTGATTCTAATCTTAGCTCACTGACACTTTGATCTTCTTTGACGTTGGACCTAAAGGATACTATACCACAGGACTTATTGACTTACCAAAGAATACTACACCACAGGATTTATTGACTTACTTACTTATTTACTTTTACAACTGTCCAAGGATGGCGGCCAGATACTTAACAGGTTATCCTTTTTATATATATATATATATATACTTTTTTATATATATATTTACATATATAATTGCTATCTCAATTTATTTTATTAGAATAAAACGAATATATTGGAAGTAAGATTTATAGTGAAATTATAAACCCCCATCCCACCCTAACAGCTCAGACAAGCTACATTTTACCTCATTAATTAGTAATAACATTGCAATATATTGTTGTAGCGTTATTTTTTACTTGACAGGTTATGGGCCCAGCACGCTTCCACTGCGCTAATATTAATATAAGCTAATATTATAATTTGAACACTCCTCTACTGATCACTAATAGTGGGTCTTTTAAGTTAAAATAATAATTCTAAGGCATATAATGTTAGGAAAGACATGACAAAAACACATGAATATTGTGAGAATAATAGCAAATGTTATCATGCCATCCTATAAAAACCTCTATATAATGAAGCCATTAAAAATAAAGAAAAAAATGATCGTAATGAGAAATTAAGAACATTGTTTTGTGATGGAACCAAAATGTATTAACCGTTTCCATTTTCATATACCATGATTCAGGTTCTATTAGAGAGGAGGGGATTTGTATACAAAGCCTGAAAACAAAATCAATAGGTCGGATATTCTCCCCTCCCAATATTTTTCTTGTCTTAAAAATTAGAACTTTGTCTTGAGTGGGGTGGGGAGGTATATTGCTGTGAAGTGTGGGTACTACAGCTAGTATAAAAACTATTCTGAAACCAAATTCAATCCTATAAATAAGCTCTTTGAATCAAGGGAAGGTCTCCTTTATGGAATTTCTACTTTTACAGTTGTGATATAAAACCAGGAATATTTCAGGAAGGCAATATTTTAAGTATCATGTGTTACTATTTCATTTACTGCGAAAATGGAAACTCTGTTTTGGGTGTTATTTGTTATTAGTTTATTTACTGCTAAATAGAAAATGTTTTGCTTCTAATGTGTAGTTTTATTTGCTGCTAAATAAAACAAATAATCTAAGTGAACGTCCTTTAAGTATATTAATTTGATAATTTTTGCCAGAGGTATTAGTCGTCTTTGGTTCAATCATCGAAAATATTACCTTTACAATTGTATTATAAAACCAGAAATATTCCAGGAAGGCAGCATATTCAGCTATTAATTAAACTATATTTTGAGTATTATGAGATACTATTCAATTTACTCTAAAAAGAAATCAATGTTTTGTGTGTTATGTGTTATTAGTTTATTTACTGCTAAATAAAAATGGTTTTGCTTGTAAATATAATCTTTTATTTACTGCTAAATAAAAAAAGGTTTTCTTTTACAAGGTTTGTTTGGTTTGTTTAGTGGCATATCAACCTCAGTGGGTCATTTAATGCCGATAAAGTTTTGAAATAAATCAATTCTTAATGGATAATACATTTTTTATAAATATATTTTTCTATTTAACCCATAGATGGGACCCTAACAGGTACTACTACTCCGGCTCAGAGTGGACCAGGGAGCAATGGTGATGAAGGGGTGCTCCACATTCCCCAAACCTCCAAAACTGGAACCTCACCATCAGATAGAGTTTAACGTCATTCCCAGGACATGTAGACCCGCAGCCACCACCTTCTAGCACCCATATGATAAAAAGGGGTTGGGGCTTTTCATAAGGGCAATAGGGTTGAGAAAATAATATAGGTGCTAGGGCTTGACGTGACCAGCCGATTGATCGGAGGGGGCCTCTCCAACCGCCCGTCTAGCCCAAGATAGGACCAAAGTGGAGTATTGCATGTCATGAACTGCTCATCCACCTGGGCTCTATCCTTAAGCATCACGGGTCGCCACCTACGGCCAACAGGTGGCCTCATTGGGGCAGTCTTACCCCTCTGCAGAGGTGCAGTCGGTGCATTCTAACGCCCCACCGACAGGGCGTGCTAAATAAAAGAAGTGTTGTTTGTAATGTGTACTTTGTTTTTATTTACTGCTAAATAAAATAAAAATAACCTAAGTGAACATACTCTTAGTTTGCTAATTGGATCATATCCGCCTGTGGTAGTATTCGTCTTTCCTTAAATCAGAGAAAATGTCCCCGATACAGTTGTCTTATAAAACCAGGAATGTTTCAGGAAGACAACATATTCAACTATTAATTAAACAATATTTTGTGTATTATGTGTAACTATTTCATTTACTGCCCAAAGAAAAACAATGTTTTCTGTGTTATGTGTTATTAGTTTGTTTACTGCTAAATAAAAAAAAGTTTTGGTTGTAATATGCAATTTTTATTTACTGCTAAATAAAATAAATAACCTAAGTGACCGTCCTCTAAGAGTGCTGTTGGAGTTTTTGTGTATATAAGGCGTGCGTCAATGGGTCACTTCTACTTATAGACTCGTTGACTAGCACGTGACCTGAGAAAGATTCCTATTGTCCAATCACTGGCAGTGCTGCTGCTGCTGTTGTTGTATTTATACTAGTCTGATTCTTAACCTTGGCTCATTGCTATTTGGATCATCTTGGACGACGGACTTACAAAGAATACTATAACACCGGATACTTATTGGCTTGCTTACTTATTTACTACACCTGGAACCAAGGATGGCGGCCAGATACTCAACATGTGCTAATATTATCATTTTTGCCTGTGGTAGTAGTCGTCTTTGCTTCAATAATAGAAAAAGTCACTGTTACTTTAATTATAAAACCAGGAATATTTCAGGAAGGCAACATATTCAGCTGTTAATTAAATAATATTTGATTATTATGGGTTACTATTTCATTTACTGCCAAAATAAAAACAATGTTTTGCGTTTTATGTGTTGTTAGTTTATTTACTGCTAAATACAAATGTTTTGCTTCTAATGTTTAATTCTTCTATTTACTGCTAAATAAAATAATAACTTGAGTGGGAGCCCTCTAAATGTGCTAATTTGATAATTTTTGCCAGTTGTATTAGTCGTCTTTCCTTCAATCATAAAAATGTTACCTTTACAATTGTGTTATAAAACCGGGAATATTTCAGGGAGGCAACGTATTCAGCTATTAATTAAACAATATTTTTAGTATTATGTGTTATTATTTCATTTACTGCCAAAATAAAAACAATGTTTTGCGTGTTATTTGTTATTAGTTTATTTACTGCGAAATAAAAAAAACAAGTTTGGCTTGTAATGTGTAATTTTTTTTTTTTCGGCCAAAAAAGAAATAACCTGTGAACGTCTTCTAACTGTGCTAATTTGATCATTTTTACTGTGGTAGTAGTCGTCTTTGCTTCAATAATAGAAAAAGTCACTGTTACTTTAATTATAAAACCGGGAATATTTCAGGAAGACAACAGATTCAACTATTAATTAAACTAATTTTGACTATTATATGTAACTATTTCATTTACTGCCCAAAAAAAAAACAATGTTTTGTGTGTTATGTGTTATTAGTTTATTTACTGCTAAATAAAAATATGTTTTGGTTGTAATATGCAATATTTATTTACTGCTAAATAAAATAAATAACCTAAGTGACCGTCCTCTAAGAGTGCTAATATGATCATTTTTGCCTGTGGTAGTAGTCGTCTTTGCTTCAATAATAGAAAAAGTCACTGTTACTTGAATTATAAAACCATGAATATTTCAGGAAGGCAACATATTCAGCTGTTAATTACATAGTATTTGAGTATTTTGGGTTACTATTTCATTTACTGCCAAAATAAAAACAATGTTTTGCGTTTTATGTGTTGTTAGTTTATTTACTGCTAAATAAAACTCTTTTGCTTCTAATGTTTAATTCTTCTATTTACTGCTAAATAAAAAAAATAACCAGAGTGAGACCCCTGTAAATGTGCTAATTATATAATTTTTGCCAGTGGTATTAGTCAATCATAGAAAATGTTACCTTTACAGTTGTATTATCTGCGTTATTCAGACTATTGTCCCTATCTTCATTGTTATTTGTACAACGTTTCGGCCGATATGCTCTCCGGCCTTCTTCATGTATTTCTTGTAGGACTCGGGAACCTTCTCGGGGTCCCGGGAACCTTCTCGGACTCGGGAACCTTCTTTTCGAACTCGGGAACTTTCTTGTCGAAAAATAATTAACACAACTCCTACCCCAGCTGTGGTTAGCGGAATGAGAACAGGATACCCCGTAGACTAAATAAAGGGTTAGGTTCAAAGTTCCGTGACGTTTGCGTTTTAAAACCAGAAATATATCAGGAAGATAAATTATTCAGCTATCAATTAAACAATATTTTGAGTATTATGTATTACTATTTCATTTACTGCAAAAACAAAAAACAAAAAACAAAACAATGTCTTGCGTGTTATGTGTTATTAGTTTATTTACTGCTAAATAACAAATGTTTTGGTAGTAATGTGTAACTTCTATTTACTGCTAAAATAAAAAGAAATACTCTAAGTGAACGTCCTCTAAGTATGCTAATTTGCTAATTTTTGCCTGTGGTAGTAGTTGTCTTTGCTTCAATCATAGAAAAAGTCACTGTTACGTTTGTGTTATAATACTAATTAGAATGAAATGTACAGAATTAGAATAGGAACATCAGTTCATTAATTTGGGCCTCTCATTAATTTCAACAAAAACAAAACGCTAAAAACAAAAACAAACAAAAAATTCTCAAGTGATAATTATTGCGTGGAAATTTCGTGCCGTTTCAGATCGTTGGGAACGTAAAGAACAGGAATTTTTTTGCAATATTTATGTTAATTTTTCTTTTTTTTCACTTCTTTTCTTTTCTTTCTTCTCTTCTTTTCGTTCTTCTCTTCTTTTTTTTCTTTCTTTCTTTGTTTTATAGTCTATATTGACGGAATTGTTATTTAGGCTGAGACTACAGAAAGATTTTTAATTGGAAAACAATTAAAAGGCCCTGGAAAGAAAGAAAGAAAGAAAAAGAAAAATACGGAGCCGTGCTCACTCTGTATTGTGTCAATTGTATACGTGACAAATTTGGGTATTTAATTTTTTTTTACCATCATAAAGAAATTCCAGCCAATCGAAAGTTAAATATTATGAGGCAACAAATAAGCAATAGGGATCTTAAAATAATACAAGTAGCTTCTTATAGTGTGGCATTTATCTAATTAATCACCGTTCTCGGTTTAACACGGACTTTTGTTCTTCATGGGTAAGCGCGTGTCCGGATTTTAAATAAAAAATTGAAAAAATCGTCATTATCCGAGCAGGAAACTAAAAGTTCTCGGTCGGACCAAAGTAATTAGTTAAATACCTGACATTTCCACGCATATTTGTCAGAATTAGAAGACAGGAAGAAGACAATGTTTTATTTTCACACATTACACAATATAAACAATGTCATATAAAACAAAACAAAACAAAAAAACGTAATGTTGGTTGTTGTAGTAATGTGTTGAGGACGAGCACTTATTAGGACTGAGCCTTCTCTAGTAGTGACCACCTCAGTTGTTTGTAATAGTGAGGGAGTCTATCCCCTAGGTAAGGGAGATTTTTTTGCCGTCAGCAGTATATATTTATTTATTTTTTTAATTATAATCTCTCAAAATCTTTAGGTGCGTTTAGCACTTCACTTTTGTTTGCATATTTGTTGAAGTTTGATTAATTTTTTAAAAAAATTTATTTTGTTCTTTATTAAAAAAGGGGGGTCAGTATTCGATTTATTCAATATCAGAAATAAAATTGTGATTTTTGCAATCGCTACTCAACGGTTATAAGAAGAAGACAATGGTTTATTTTCACACATTACACAATATAAATATGTCATATAAAACAAAACAAAAAAAAAAATGTAATGTTAGTTGTTGTAGTAATGTGTGGAGGATGATCACTAATTAAATCTGAGCCTATTCTAGTTGTGACTACCTCAGTTGTTGTCTTTTGTTTTTTGTTTTTTTGTTTTTTTTTTTTACATAGTTTGAAAGTTGATTATAAGTTTACTTAAACGTATAAAAAAATTATATTTTGATAAATAATTTGAGTTGGTGAGCAGACATTTTTGTGAAACATTATGGAGATGGTTAAAGGTTTTTGAAACATTGGAAAGAATACTTTTTAAACACTAACATTAACAACAATTACTTCAAGGCTAAAATACGAATTCTCGCAAGTTGACATATTCGAAAATTAAAACAAAAATGCATTATGTCTGTAAATGCAAGATACAAAGTTGTTTTATTCAATAAAACTTAACTGCATTTTCACTAATACCCTTGGGAAAGGTATGAATCCTACTCTTCCTCCAGCTATGGGTGAATAGTAGGGCAGACCGGGCTCTTTAACCTTGGTTAGGCAACCGGTCTAGGAGAAGGAAAACTCTGAATACAAACCTGTTGAACTCCGCTTAAGAAATTGACCTTGTGTCACATCCTGCTCGTGCGGAGGGGTTGGTATATATATATATATATATATATATATATATATATATATATATAGTTTGTCTTATGGCATTGTCTTGTGCTGCGATTATAAGCAATTCGGTTTCACGCTTGAGGTGTCCTTTTCTTAGCCATGTCCAAGTCTTCAGATGTGATATCTCTTGAGTTTTACACTTGAACTACCCATGTAGTTGTTTTTCTTCCCGTTTCTGATTTTTAGTTTTTTTTATGTATTTTTGTTTATCAATGTGATGCAATTGCTTTTCCTGGCTGCTGCAATTAGTCTTGCCTTATTTTTATAATGTATTCGTAAAGTGCTCAAATTGCCGAATCTACACAATCTTCAATGTTAGCGAGAACCCATCCCCTTTTCATTCCTTGGTACGTCTCTTGGTTGAAATGCTTTGTAAATGGTCATGAGATTCCTTGTCTACGGCTTGTCTTTCCTGGCTGCAGCAATTAGTCTTTCATTCCTTATTATTATTATTATTATTATTATTATTATTATTATTATTATTATTATTTACTCCTTTTGAGTTTTCACATCAGCGTCAGCTGATGGTCTTTCACTGGAGTCTGAGTGACAGCAAGTCTCCTCAGGTCTCCAGGACTCTTCTGAGTATTCTGGCAGATTGCACTGCACGTGTTCTGGATGGTATCAATCCTTCCTCTGATTTCGAGATTTTCCAATCCTTTTTCCAATCCTTTTGGGATCGTTCCAAGTGCACCAGATACAATTGGTAACACTTTGACTTTCATATTCTGTTGAGTTTTTGGACATATAAGGTATGTGTTAATTACCCGCTCCTACTTATAGACTATGCTAGACTCATGTGATCTAACTCTTGGCCAATCACTGGCAGTTCTCTGAGGTTGATACAATACTTAACCCCGACTCTACTGATCATAATTATTCTGATATTCATGGACGACGGACATAGGATTAAATCACTGGACCTTTACCAATACGTAGGATAGGACTTATGCGCTTACCAAAGGATTCCATAACACAGGACTTTCTCTAAGACCTTTTCAACTGGCCAAGGATGGCATTTAAAAACTTTTTCAGTTCTCTGGCAAGGTCCAGGTATTTGTCCATTTTTTCATTTTCCTTTAGCTTCGCCCTGTGATCTGCTGTAACTGCAAAATTCACCAGTTGACAATTTCTTTCTTTTTTGTTTATCAACACTAGGTCTGGTCTTCTTGCTGGGATAAGGTGATCTGTTTTTATTTCAAAGTCCCAGAGAATTTTATGTGTTTCGTTCTCAAGAACAGATTCTGGTTTATGCATATACCATTTTGTTGTGTGGTCAAAATTAAATTTTATTATTATTATTGTATGGTCAAAATTTTTTTTTTGTTAATCAACTTAAAATCCACCAGTCGATTATTATCAAGATCCAACAGTTTATATTATTATTATTATTATTATTATTATTATTATTATTATTGTTGTTGTTGTTGTTGTTGTTGTGTAGTAGTAGTAGTAGTAGTACTGTTATAACAGTCATATGTTTATCTGTCTTTAAAATCACGTCCAACTGATGGTTACTCAATGGAGTGTGAATGATAGTATTTCACCTCAGTTCTTCTGGACAGAGCGTGGGAAAATATAATTGACATAAACTTGGCTTCAGGTCTTTCCACGCTATGAGTTTTTCAATGCTAGATTGCTTTTCCTGGAACTTGAAGAATAAATCAAATAAATTACCAAAATATTGCAAAACTTTTGATTCACCCTTGTACCTAACCAGAAATGATGATGATGATGATTATGTTATGAAAAATAATGAAACTACGATAAATAAAAGGGGAAAAGTGCATTTAATCTAATTTATCTCTATTTCTCTCAGTCAGTTCGGGTCTCTCTCTCTCTCTCTCTCTCTCTCTCTTTCTCTCTCTCTCTCTCTCTCTCTCTCTCTCTCTCTTTATCTATCTATCTATATCCCTCTACCTCTCTCTCTCTCTATCTATCTATCTATCTCTCGTTCTCCCTCTTTCTCTCTCTCTTTCCCCTGAACGACTCTCTCTATCCCTCTTTTCTCTCTCTCTTTCTTTCATTCTCTTCCCTGAACGACTCTCTCTCCCTCTCCCCCTCTCTTCCCTGAACGATTCTCTCTATCCCTCTTTTTTCTGTCTCTTTCTTTCTCTTCTCTGAATGACTCCCCCCCCTCTCTCTCTTCTCTGAATGAATCTCTCTCTCCCCACCTCTCTCTCTTTCCGTATTTATATCTATCTTTGTGTCTATCTCAGTCTGTTCGTATCTATTTATAATCTCTCTCTCTCTCTCTCTTCTCTCTCTATATATATATATATATATATATATATATATATATATATATATATATTAATATATAGAGAGAGAGAGAGAGAGATATTTGTATCTATCTATCTATCTATATATATATATATATATATATATATATATATATATCTTCTCTGTTCGGCTCTCTTAATCCCCCCTCTCTACCCCCTCTCTCTCTCTCTGTCTGTCTGTCTGTCTGTCTGTCTCTCTCTCTCTCTCCATATATATGCCTTCGAATATATTTCATTATGCGCCCCCTCTCTCTCTTTCCATATATATGCCTTCGAATATATCTCATTATGTCCCCCCTCTCCCTCTCTCTCGCTATCTCTCTCTGTTCTTGTATTTCTATCTCTGACTCAATCTGTTAATGTCTATATCAAGTACCAATATCTTTGACATTCATAGACGTATTTTACACAATCAAATCAAATAAGTTACTAAAATATTGCAAAACTTTTTACTCACCCTTGCGAATAAGACAGAGATAATGATGCTGCTAATAATACTGTTAAAATGATGAACTACGAGAAATAAAGGGGGAAAAAGTGCATTTAATCTACTCCACCAATCAAAAGCTTTTAACGTATCTTGAACGAAGAAAGCATCGCCCCAGCAGAATTTGCCCATGGAACGTAATATGAGATTCAATTAACGCTTCCCATGAATTGCATATATTTTTCGTTTGAAGAAGGGTTTAAATTAGAGATACCTCTCCAATTAAATTTGACGTTTGTCATCTTTTTTTTTTTGTTATTTATTTATCTATTTATTTATCTATGTATTTATTTATTTTTGCTGTTCCAGTCTCACTGGATTTTCCCTGTGTGTTTAACGCTTGAAAGTTAGAATTTTATTCTTAAAGCACTTTACACAATTGAATGAAGGAACTACGCTTTCATTGCTGAGATCATTTTAAATTGTATTCTTATTTTTTTTTCAGAATTAGAACAATTGAACGTGCCCAAAGAAATTAACCTGGCTATGAACAGAATCGATACAAGACTAAAAAACATTTAACTTAACAGGGCCATCTATACATATATAAAGATATTGATGAATTTAACTATTTTACCTTTTTATCTAACACACACACACATACACAGACATACACGCACAAATATATATATATATATATAATTCTTTTTTAATCGGAGGGAAATCGTTAGTATATATCGCTGATGAGACTTAATAAAGTCGAAACAGTCTGTACGATATTCTACACACCGAGCGATCATTTGCCGGGATTACACTTGTCAAGTTCATTTTCCATGAGAAAAAGTATCGAATTTTATACGATACATGCATTGTAAGTGCCTTCAAGTAAAAATGTAATATATATATATATATATATATATATATATATATATAAAATATAAAAATAAATTCAATTAGGTATAAATAAGTAAATAAACAAATAAATATAATAATAATATTGATAATATATTGATATTTATAATAATAATAATAATGATATTAATAATAATAATAATAATAATAATAAATAATTAAATTGATTTATATTACATCCAACACGAATTATTATACATCACCATGGTCACCAAACACAAATACGCTCTTTTATACGCACATACACACGTGCAATCCCGCGCTAGGATACAGTCATAACGTCACAGTCAACACGCATTTTCATGGACACGCGCATGACAACATACGCACAGGTACAAACAAAAAAAAACGCATTCACGTAAACATGCAACACAAGAATACAGTTAGATAAAAAATACCATCATTTTCAAAAAAAAAAAAAAAAAAATTAATTTAAAAAGAAATGCCATAACTAGACTACTTCCGTTCCAGTGATCTTTTGAAAAAGAGATTTTATCTCGAAAATTCAAGAATAAAATACAGGTTAACACACAACACCTTTGTTATCGTATTATTTTTTCTTCACACCTGCATTGTGATAGCCTTCTAAATCAACCTCCTAACCAATATATAAAGATGTGTATGTATGCTTGTATGTACATATAAATGTCCGGATGAAACCACGAAAATAAAACAATTAACAACAAATATACATACACATTAAATTTGTGCAAAAATGATGAGAATTTGATTTTTACTTGAAGATATCTCAAAAATTAAAATATACATAGAAATAACATTAAAATTCTACTTAAAAATGACCAGCATTTGTAAATTTCAAAAGTAAAACCAATACACCATTTTTGTCCCGTCCCTCTACCCAGTCGACGCTGAGTAGTCGCTTCTAGTTCAATTATACATTTTAAAAGTACCATCATCATCATCATCATCATGATGTCGCGCATGCAGCACGGGTATCTATGACAATCTTTCGCCAACCTTCCCTATCATTCATTGCACCTGGGAGCCCCTCTGCGGAGTAGCCAGCCTCTTCACATAGCTGGTCAATGTAGGTCCTTGCTGGGCGCCCCACACTTGCATGTCCATGTGTTGGCTTCCACAGGAGAACGTCGCTTATGAGTTCATCCTTGCTTCTCCAGCAGTGTCCTGCATGTCTTGTCCGTCTCTCTCGGATAGTTTGCGAGATGGGGGGCAGGTGACCGTACAGCTGTTTCCTTGTGGGGTGCTGTTTCCATGACTTGTTCAAGACGGCGCGCAGCATTCTTGTGCAGCTCCCATCTAGCTTATTCTCAAGACGCTTTATTAGGGTCCATGTGGTGCAGCCATATAGCAGCACCGACACAACCACAGCCTGGAAGCTCTCATTAAAAAGTATGAACAAGTACAATAAAGTGTGATAAATGTAATAGATGTAATGAGGGAATCATTAATAAATGTTTAAAATTTATCATATCTAAACATCTACAGAAAAGTAATTAAATCACGACCTCTAGACGAATGTTCCGACCTCTTGATAAACCAGTGATATTTGTATTTCATTGAATTAATGAATGATTCTTTCAAAAAAAAAAATGAATGTTCGTTATTTCTCTTTTTTCGTGACGCTAAAATGTCGGTAATAAGAAGGACAAAAACAACTTAACACAACTATATCTATTCACTCGTAACACTTCAAAATACGAGTGAGAGTAAAAAATAACCTCATTTTTTAGGACAGGTATAGTTACCAACATAAGAAAATGTATCATACATCAAAATGAAGCTGGTCCTCTATGGGTCAAATCCCTACTTCTCCACATAGGTGAGTCAAAAAGTAATGCCATTTTTTTAGAACAGGTATAATTACCAATACAGGAACAAGTATCATACATTAGAATGAAGCTGGTCCTCTGTGGATCACATCCCAACTTCTCCACATTTACATATATATGTGTAAAATATGTATACTAAATAAACTATAAGCTATATATGGAACGTATAATTTAGTTAACTATGTATTCTGTGTATAATTCTAATCTCTTGTTTATATTAGGACCTAATTAAGCTATTAATAAACTTTCTTTAATTCTGAGATTACCAATGTTGCGTATTATTGTCAAGCAAATTACCAATTACATTTATATATTATATATATATATATATATATATATATATATATACGTGGGTTAGTAAAAATTAATGCCATTTTGTTTAGAACAGGTATAATTACCAACACATGAACATGTATCATATATCAAAATGAAGCTGGTTCTCTGTGGGTCACATCCCTACTTCTCCACATAGTTGAGTCGAAAATTAATGCCATTTTGTTTAGGACAGTCATAATTACCAACACATGAACATGTACCTTACATCAAAATGAAGCTGGTCCTCTGTGGATCACATCCCTACTTCTCAATATACTTGAGTCAATAAGTAATGCCATTTTTAAAGAACAGGTATAATTACCAACATAGGAACATGCATCTTACATCAAGATGAAGCTGGTCCTCTGTGGATCACATTCATACTTCTCCAAATAGCTGAGTAAAAAAAATAATGCCATTTTTTTAGGACAGGTATAATTACCAACACATGGACATGTATCATACATGAAAAGAAGCTGGTCCTCCGTGGATCACATTCCTACTTCTCCATATAATCACCGTTTCTTTCAATAACAATTTTCCACCTTCGAATGAGAGCATGTATCTCTGTCCCGTAAAATTCCGTTGACTGTTCTTTGAGCCACTTCTCCACTACAGATTTCACTTCCTCGTCATTGGAATAATGGTTGCCTCTCTTCGGTCCCATGAAAGAGGGTTTGAGAGGCAAACATTATTAAGAGCAGTTGTTGTTGATGAGGTTCATGTTCTTGTTTCTCTTGTTCCTCTTGTTCTTCTTGTTCTTGTTCTTGTTACTGTTCTCCTTGTTGTTGTTGTTGTTGTTGTTGTTGTTGTTGTTGTTGTTGTTCTTCTTCTTCTTCTTCTTCTTCTTCTTCTTCTTCTTCTTCTATAATTGCTTTTTCTACTTCAATTCCTTCTTCGTGCGTTCTTCATTACTTCTTGTAGTGTCTTCGTCCATTTTTGTACAACTATCATGTACTTTCTTCTTCTTCTTCTTCTTCTTCTTCTTCTTCTTCTTCTTCTTCTTCTTCTTCTTCTTCTTTTCTTCTTCTTCTTCTTCTTCTTCTTCTTCTTCTTCTTCTTCTTCTATTATCTTTCATCTAACTGATTGTATCTGTCTCATATTTGTAATAATGATTTTGTTTTAGATATTTACTTCTTGTATTGATCTTTTCCTTCACTCGTTCTTTTTACCAACTTATTCATTTTGTCTTACATTCCATAAAATCTTAACCCCCACCACCACCACAATCATCATTATTTCCATCTACCTGACAGGCTCCATCATTCGTCATCTTTTGCAAAACACCTGCCACAACCGAAAAAGAAAAGCACATTTTTAAAACCTACCAATTTGTACTGCTGATGTCACCTGTTTTTCAAGAGAACAAATGAATACGAAAGGCATTCATCCCTCATAGAATAAGCAAACAATACAAGATCCACAAGTTTACTTACATCAGCACATAGATAAACTCACACAGATACACACAGACACCACTTGTAATAAGTTATTAAGAGTTACCTCCCCTATTTTATAATTACCTCCCCTTTTGAGAACTCACTAGTGATTACTCGAATGAAAAATTACTATCAATGAAAAGCGACGTATCCTCGAAAATGACGCAAGTCTAAATGACGGAAATAGATGTGTTGTTATTATTATCATTATCTAATAATAATAATAATAATAATAATAATAATAATAATAATAATAATATACTACTACTAATAATAATAATAATAATATATAAATACTACTACTATACTATATTAATAATAATAATAATAATAATAGTAATAACACTACTACTACTACTACTACTACTATTAATATAATAATAATAAATAGTAATAACAATACTACTACTACTACTATTATAATAATAATAATAATAATATAATAACAATACTACTACTACTACTACTATTATATATAATAATAATAATAGTAATAACAATACTACTACTACTACTACTACTATTAATAATAATAATAATAATATAATAGTAATAATACTACTACTACTACTACTATAATAATAATAATAAAATAATAGTAATAACAATACTACTACTACTACTACTTAATAATAATAATAATAATAATAATAATAGTAATACAATACTACTACTACTACTATTAATAATAATAATAATAGTAATAACAATACTACTACTACTACTAACTAATAATAAGAATAAAATATAACAGTAATAACAATACTACTACTACTACTACTATTAATAATAATAATAATAATAATAATAATAATAATAATAATAATGATGATCCTTTTCTTTTCCTTTTTTTATTCATTTTCATCATTCTTTTCTGTCTTCCTTTCTTTCCTCATTCTTTTATTTCTTCCTTTTTTCTTTCATTATTTCCTTTCTGTTTTCCTCAACATTTCTTCTTTTTTTTTGCTTATCTTTTCTTTCGTTGTTTTTTCCGCATCCCTTTCTTTTTTTCTTTATTTTCATCACCCATTTCTTCCTTTCCTTCTTTACGTTATTGTTTTCTTTCTTTCTTCCTTTCTATCTTTCATCTTTTTCCTTCTTTTTTCCTCGTCATTTCTTTCTTTCTTTTCTTTATCTTTTTTTTTCTTTTTTCTTTTTCCCATCCTTTTCTTTCTTTCTTTCTTTCTTTCTTTAGTTTTCTCGTTCTTTTCTTTCTTATTTTTTCCTTTGTCTCTTAGCAAAAACTTGCAGCAGTTTTTGAAATTTGTCTTGGCAGAAAATTATCAATTCAAGGAGAATTATTAACGAAAGGACTACATTAATTAGTAATTCTACGTACCATTTGAAAAGCTTCAATTAGATCACCTCTCAATCTTCTTCAAGAAAAGTAGTTAATTCTAATTTCTCTAATCTCTTCTTGTAAATACAAGTGAGTAAAAAAGTAATGCCATTTTGTTTTAGGACAGGTATAATTATCAACACAGGAACATGTATCATACATCAAAATGTAGCTGATCCTCTGTGGATAACAGCCCTACTTCTCCACATAGGGGAGACAAAAAGTAATGCCATTTAGTTTACGACAGTTATTATTACCAAAACAGGAACATGTACCATACATCAAAATGAAGCTGGCCCTCTGCGGATCACATCCCTATTTCTCCACATAGGTGAGTAAAAAAGTAATGCCATTTTCTTTAGGACAGGTTAAATTACCAAACAGGATCATGTATCATACATCAAAATGTAGCTGGTCCTCTGTGGATCACATCCTACTTCTCCACATAGAGGAGCCAAAAAGTAATGCCATTTTATTTAGGACAGGTATAATTACCAACACATGAACATGTATCATACATCAAAATGAAGCTGGCCCTCTGCGGATCACATCCCTAGCTCTCCACATAAGTTAGTAAAAAAGTAATGCCATTTTTAAAGGATAGGTTTAATTACCAACACTGAAATATGTTTCATACATCAAAATGAAGCTGGTCCTCTGTGAATCACATCCCTGCTTACGGGGACTGTAAATCAGAGGCGAACAATTAATAGATACTTACAGGATATATGTTTTTACAATCACAAGAGAACTCAAATCTGTAAACAACAGATGAATAAATGCTTTACGCTAAACAGTGAAATTTCAACTAATGTATCCCTTACAGTGCTCTACCAGGAAATTGGCAATATATATATATATATATATATATATATATATATATATATATATAGGAAATTGGGAGCATAGCACCACTGACTTCATGTCTTCGTTAGCCTCGCTAATATATATAATGGTTAGAGTGGTGGGAAATTGACTTGACGACCCGCGTTCAAATCCAAGCCAAGGCTGTTTGCATTTCATAAAGCGCTAATACCCTTGGGAAAGGTATGAATTCATATAGTCTCCTTCAAGCTACATAGTAGGGCAGACTTCTTTAAAAGTGTAAAAGATTAACAAAAATGAAATGGAAACTTAGTTCTGATAACTTTAAATATATATTAAAATAAAACAAACTATATATAGATAGATAATACCAGGTATGTGCTTATGTAAATAACCAGTCTAGGAGAAGGAAATCTCTGAATTCAAAAATCCGGAGGCCAGGCGTTGAATGTGTTTGTGGCATTCCTTATACACCAATTCATTCCTATCGACTGTGCCAAAAAGTGTAGAATGGTCCAACACAAGCCTTCGCCACTATAAAAAATCACTGTGCTGGTTGTTCACTGAATGAACACTCATGCGTCGAAAATCGACGAGAGAGTCCTATTATATATACTAGCAAAATAAAAAACGCCCTCAGGGCGACGTAAAATAAATATTGCCTGAGGGGATGGGAGTTGAACATTTAATATCAGAGAGTTTGTATCCTAAGTAAAGTAAAATCATCAAATTTTTAAAGGAGTAAAAAATAGAATAAATTTATTAAAGTAGTAACAGATTTTTTTAAATGAAAGGGAAACTTAATTCTGATAACTTTAAATATATAGTAAAATAAAACAAACAATATATATATATATATATATATATATATATATATATATATATATATATATAATACCAGGTATGTATTTATCAAAACTTGTTTAAAAAAACCAATGAGGACTGTCTAACATTGCATGCTCAAATTTTGAGTGTATTTATTCTATGTTATGACGATTTTAGTTAGTGTGACGTAAGCAGTGACGAATTTTTTGTTACAGACAAAAACCGGAAGCGAATCTCTATTATTAATATATATATATATTGAATATTTTCGAAATTTAGAAACTCATGAATTCCTCCATATTCATAACCGATAAAACTTCGATTTCCTATAAGTCATTCTGATAACATTTTTGAATTATTTTTATCTATTTATTTTGTTTTTATTTTATTTTACATCCGATCAAATATAGAATTGACCGATTGTTATCAAAGAATGATTGAAATTGAGTCGGATATTTTTTTTGTAACAGTGATCCATAAATTTACTGTGTCATCACTTATTCAATCAATTTTCAGATTTCCTTACGTAATGATTTTCCAAAAATCAAATTCTTATAGAGAAGCGATACGTTCTGGTTCTTCGTCTTTGGAATTCGGTTAAAATCTACGAATTCGCCTTTCACTGTGTTAGTTTTCCTTCTACAAGATGTGTTGCCCTACCCAGGTTAAATAGCCTAGTCTACCCTACTATTTACCTAACGCCTGAATTTTGTACGTTTGAATATAAAGTAAAAACGTTTGTGAAGTCCTGGTTGATATCTTATTGTAATGGAGATTGTGTGTTTTTCTGTCTGTAACCAAAACTATATTACTATACAAGTCACAATTCCTTTAGTTATTTACATCATATTCTCCATGATTTTATTTTTTTTAAACCTCAATTATTAATAAAATTGTTCTACATTACTTACACTGTCGACCATATCTACATACTAATAACATGCAATTGTATTTATATATACAACAAATTAGCGGTTTACAGTATGAATGGGAAGGCTAATTTGCATATTGATCTTTAAAAATTTGATTTTAATAAATATATGCTTAGTATTATTGATTTCTAATTGTTTGGTTTTATCTTATTGAATATGATCAAAAATCTCTTCAATAAATCTTAAAAGAAATCCCTTAACAAGAAGAAATAACTATAATATTATTCTTTACTTCCTATTTTAACTAAACAGTTTAATTAGGAAAATTTACCAATGAAAGACGGGAGTAACAGAAAATGATGGAAGAGTTAGTTTCAAAGTTGTTCTATTTTTCAATCATACCCCCTCTGTTCAAAATCTTTTTATCTACATTCTTATTCAGTTTCATTAGCCTTTCTAATTTAATATGATGTTTTATTATAAAATTTAACTAAAATACTTGCACCCGGAGGGTGCATATATTTGCTAGTATAATATAAAGTCCATTAATGGGAAAGGTATAACTTCTCCACATAGCAAAAATCTATCATAGTGAAGGGATTATCTGCCCTTGCTGAGATAGACTAGAGTCTAAAAGGCTTATCTTCCCTTGAAACCAGGGTTTCGCCATTAGGTGGCACGACTAGCTGAGTATTTAAACTTAGCCAGGGAAGCTAGAATTTGACTGACTTACCTTATTTAGTGTTACAATTTTAGTAGCCATCCTTTAGGATTCAAGCAAGAGTGCTTGTCCAGCAGAGATCCTTTGTGTTAGACAGAGCGCGATCCTTCGTAAAGAATCCTTTGGTTGTCCTTGGTGCTCCTCAGCCTTGCAAGTCTTCGTCAGTGATTGCAAATGGACGTCTCTCAGTATCAGTGATTAGATAGTCAACTAGCCATGCATTCGGGCTGTTGATTGGCTGAGGTTTAAACCTCGTGACCTCGCTTGGTCTATAAATTTAAGCGGTGTATTGTAGCACAGCTTATATACCACCATATATTGGTATATTGGAGGCGCTTGGCATGATGGTTAGAGTCGTAGGAAATGGAATCGTCGACCCGAGTTCAAATCCTAGACGAAACTCTTTGCATTTCACATAGCGCTAATACCCTTGGGAAAGGTATGAATCCTACTCTCCCTCCAACTATGGATAAATAGTAGGGCAGACTGTGCTCTTTGACCTTGGTTAGGCAACCTGTCTACGAGAAGGAAAACTCTGAATTCAAACCTGTTAAACTCCGCTTAAGAAATTGACCTTGCGTCGCATCCTGCTCGTGCGGAGGGGTTGGTAGATATATATAAAAAGTAAAATAAGTAAAGTCATCGGGGCGGCCTAAAGTCGGTATCAGCCAATCAGCGAGGGAGTCTATCCCCTTTTCAATAGCGCTAGACCAAGGAGATTATTTTTAGCGTCTGAGGTGGGGCGCCACACCTACCCTCAGCTCCTTACTTTACCGCACAGATCCATGTGCTACTCATACGCTGAGTTGGCGAGGAACGGTGTCGAACTAGGAACCCTGTGATTTCTAGCCGAACGCTCTACCGACTGAGGCACACACCATTAATCCAACATTTAGTGTTAAGGAGTCCCATCGTAGTTTAATAGTTAGCACTTAAGTTTTAAGTAGATTCCTTTATCCTGAATAGCAAGTTCGATCCTCACTGAATATCTCATACTCCCTACATTGTGTAACATTCAACACGTGATGAATGGGCTGGGTAAATACCTACCCTTTTAAGTGTATTATTGTTGTACCGGCCGTTCCTACAGTGGAGAACATGCACCGGTTCTCACTATAAATAGTGAGACACCGAGTGTAAAGGGAGGACTGTTCCCGTTAACGACAAGCTAGTCGTACATGTACCATTAATTGTAAATACACTTGTCTTATTTTACCCCATCTCGACTTGACTTCTTTTTACTGTTGGGACTAACATCACAACAATTATGACATTCATTTGAAACTCGACATGGAAACGAGTATTATGTGATTTTCACACATATGTACTTCCTCACTAAGTTGGTGGGTGGATATCTATAGATATATACCGAGAGCTTTTTACTCTACATAAATACATGCAAGTCACCCACACACACCTCCATTTATACATATATATATATGGAAGTAAATATGGAAATAAATCTGACATTATTAGGAAATTTGAAAAAACAAGTGTTCCAAAAATAAGATAATTTATTTATCGATGCTTAAACGTTTCGGTTTCTTTAAACCTTCATCAGGATGTATTATGGGGTGAAGACATTGATGGATGTTTAAAGAAACCGAAACGTTTAAGCATCGATAAATAAATTCATCTTATTTTTGGAACACTTGTTTTTCAAATTTCCTAATAATGTCAGATTTATTTCCATATTTTACTTCCATATATATATATGTATAAATGGAGGTGTGTGTGGGTGACTTGCATGTATTTATGTAGAGTAAAAAGCTCTCGTATATATCTATAGATATCACCCACCAACTTAGTGAGGAAGTACATATGTGTGAAAATCACATAATACTCGTTTCCATGTCGAGTTTCAAATGAATGTCATAATTGTTGTGATGTTAGTCCAACAGTAAAAAGAAGTCAAGTCGAGATGGGGTAAAATAGACAAGTGTATTTACAATTAATGGTACATGTACGACTAGCTTGTCGTTAACGGGAACAGTCCTCCCTTTACACTCGGTGTCTCACTATTTATAGTGAGAACCGGTGCATGTTCTCCACTGTAGGAACGGCCGGTACAACAATAATACACTTAAAAGGGTAGGTATTTACCCAGCCCATTCATCACGTGTTGAATGTTACACAATGTAGGGAGTATGAGATATTCAGTGAGGATCGAACTTGCTATTCAGGATAAAGGAATCTACTTAAAACTTAAGTGCTAACTATTAAACTACGATGGGACTCCTTAACACTAAATGTTGGATTAATGGGGTGGTGTGGGCCGGGTTAGCTCAGTCGGTAGAGCGTTCGGCTAGAAATCACAGGGTTCCTAGTTCGACACCGTTCCTCGCCAACTCAGCGTATGAGTAGCACATGGATCTGTGCGGTAAAGTAAGGAGCTGAGGGTAGGTGTGGCGCCCACCTCAGACGCTAAAAATAATCTCCTTGGTCTAGCGCTATTGAAAAGGGGATAGACTCCCTCGCTGATTGGCTGATACGATTTAGGCCGCCCGATGACTTTACTTATTTTACTTTTTATATATATCTACCAACCCCTCCGCACGAGCAGGATGCGACGCAGGTCAATTTCTTAAGCGGAGTTTAACAGGTTTGAATTCAGAGTTTTTCCTTCTCGTAGACAGGTTGCCTAACAAGGTCAAAGAGCACAGTCTGCCTACTATTTATCCATAGTTGGAGGAGAGTAGGATTCATACCGTTCAAGGGTATTAGCGCTATGTGAAATGCAAGAGTTTCGTCTAGGATTTGAACTCGGGTCGACGATTCCATTTCCTACGACTCTAACCATCATGCCAAGCGCCTCCAATATACCAATATATGGTGGTATATAAGCTGTGCTACAATACACCGCTTAAATTTATAGACCAAGCGAGGTCACGAGGTTTAAACCTCAGCCAATCAACAGCCCGAATGCATGGCTAGTTGACTATCTAATCACTGATACTGAGAGACGTCCATTTGCATCACTGACGAAGGACTTGCAAGGCTGAGGAGCACCAAGGACAACCAAAGGATTCTTTACGAAGGATCGCGCTCTGTCTAACACAAGGATCTCTGCTGGACAAGCACTCTTGCTTGAATCCTAAAGGATGGCTATAAAATTGTAACACTAAATAAGGTAAGTCAGTCAAATTCTAGCTTCCGGGCTAAGTTTAAATACTCAGCTAGTCGTGCCACTAATGGCGAACCTGGTTTCAAGGGAAGATAAGCCTTTTAGACTCTAGTCTATCTCAGCAAGGGCAGATAATCCTTCACTATGATAGATTTTTGCTATGTGGAGAAGTTATACTTTCCCATTAATGGACTTTATATTATACTAGCAAATATATGCACCCTCCGGGTGCAAGTATTTTAGTTAATTTTATAATAAAACATCATATTAAATTAGAAGGCTAATGAAACTGAATAAGAATGTAGATAAAAAGATTTTGAACAGAGGGGGTATGATTGAAAAATAGAACAACTTTGAACTAACTCTTCCATATTTTCTGTTACTCCCGTCTTTCATTGGTAAATTTTCCTAATTAAACTGTTTAGTTAAAATAGGAAGTAAAGAATAATATTATAGTTATTTCTTCTTGTTAAGGGATTTCTTTTAAGATTTATTAAGTTTTAAGTATTGCATTCCACTTAGCGCTAATACTCTTGGAAAGGTATGAATTCTACTCTCCCTCCAGCTATGGGTAAGATAGTAGGGCAGAATGGCTCTTTAACCTTGGTTAGGCAACCGTTCTATGAGAAGGAAAACTCTGAATTCAAACCGCTTAAGAAATTGACATTGTGTCACATCCTGCTTGTGCGGAGGGGTTGGTATATATATATAAATACATATACAAAGATACACAGGGATATACATACATATATACATACAAAGATGTACAAGGATATACTTACACATACGCACACACAAAGATACACAAGGACATACATACATATACACACACAAAGATATACGTAAGTAAGTAAAGTCATGGGGGTGGATTAAAGTCGGTATCAGCCAATCAGCGAGGGAGTCTAAACCTTTTTCACTAGGGTTAGACCAAGGAGATTGTTTTAGCGTCTGAGGTGGAGCGCCAAACCTACCATCAGCTCCTTACTTTACCGCATAGATCCCTGTGCTACTCATACGCTGAGTTAGCGAGGGCCGGTATCGAACTAGGAACCTTGTGGTTTCCAGCCGAATGCTCTACCGAATGCGTTGACCTGGCCCTATACTCATACACAAACGCGTGGTTTAATGGTTAGAGTCATAGGAAATGGACTCGTCCATCCGAGTTCAATTCCTGGATGAAGCTGTTGGCATTTCACATAGCGCTAATACCCTTAGGAAAGGTATGAATCCAATTCTCCCTCCAGCTATGGGTAAATAGCAGGGCAGACTGGAATCTTTAACCATGGCTAGGTAACCAGTCAAGGAGAAGGAAAACTCTCAATTCAAACCTGTTAAACTCCGCTTAAGAAATAGACCTTGTGTCGCATCCTGCTCGTGCGGAGGGGTTGGTAAATATATATATACTCATACACAAACAAAGATACCTATGGATATACATACACATACGCACACAAAGATAGACAAAGATACACATAAACACATACAAAGATACACAAGGGCATACATGCACACACACACACACACACACACACACACAAAGTCTGTCTATCTTTCTGTCTGAATGTTTTTTCTGGTTATTTTCATCATCTTTATGATGATTTTATATCATGTGAAACTAGCAAAATAAAAAACACCCTCCGAGCGATGTAAAAATAGATTTTTGAAACATATTGCCTGAGGGGTGGGAGTAAAAATTCAATGTCAGCGAGTTTGTACCCTAAGTAAGTAAAATCATCTAATTAATTAAAGGATTAAAAAATAAAACAATTTGAAATGTAAACTTTAAATATGAATTAAAATAAAACAAACTATATATAGATATATAATACCAGTCATGAATTTATTAAAACTTGTTTTAAAAAACAATGAGGACTGTCTAATGTTGCATGTTCAAATTTTGAATGTGTTTGTTCTAGGTTATGACGATTTTGTGTAATGTGACGTAAGCATTGATGTAGTTTTTGTTACACACAAAAACCGGAAGCGAATCTCCATTATTAATAGATTTGTCTAATTTCAAAATGAATTACCCTGGCTGGTTGGCATTTTAGTCAGATGATTTAGGTCGGGTTTAACAATGATCTGTCCGATTTAATACTCCACCGAATGCACGTTTAATTCATTAAGCCTTGTTATTCATATGATTGGGCCGGGTTAGCTCAGTCGGTGGAGCGTTCGGCTAGAAACCACAAAGTTCGATACCGGCCCTCGGCAACTCAGCGTATGAGTAGCCCAGGGATCGGTGTGGTAAAATAAAGAACTGATGGTAGGTGTGGCACTTTACCTCAGATGGTAAAATAATCTCATCTCGTCAACGCGAGTTCAATTCCTGGACGAAGTTGTTGGCATTTCACATAGCACTAGTACCCTTGGGAAAGGTACGAATCCAATTCTCCCTCCAGCTATAGGTAAAAAGCGGGGCAGACTGGACTCTTTAATCATGGCTAGGTAACCGGTCTAGGAGAAGGAAAACTCTGAATTCAAACCTGTTAAACTCCGCTTAAGAAATTGACCTTGTGTCGCATCCTGCTCGTTCGGAGGGGTTGGTAAATATGTATATAAATACAATTACATGTCATTATTATGTAGATATGGTCAACAGTATTGATAATATGAAATAATTTTATTAATAATTGAAGTTTAGATAAAAATAAAATAATGGAGAACATAACATAAATAACTCAGGGAATTGTTATTTGAGTAGTGATATAGTTTCGTTTACAGAAAAACACACAATCTCCATTATAATAAGATAACAAACACGATAGGATGAATAGATCATTGGATGATATAAAAACTGCTCTTCTCGAAATCGCAGACAGCTATTTCCCCTCCATTATCAATACCAGCAAGAAAATGCGCCCTTCGTGCGTAAGTATTTAAATTTGAATGTTATCAAATATATTAAATTAGAAAGACTAACGAAATTAAATAAGAAATTATATGAAAATATTATACTTACTAGCAAATATATGCACCCTCCGGGTGCAAGTATTTAAGTTTTAATATAATAAAATATCATGTTAAATTAGAAAGGCTAATGAAACTGAATAAGTATGCAGATAAAAAGATTTGGAACAGAGGGGGTATGATTGAAAAATAGAACAACTTTGAAAATAACTCTTTCATCATTTTCCGTTACTCCCGTCTTTCATTGATAAATTTTCCAAATTCAACTATTTAGTTAAAATAGGAAGTAAAGAATAATATTACAGTCATTTCTTCTTGTTAATGGATTTCTTTTAAGATTTATCCCCGAGATTTTTGCTCATATTCAATAAGATAAAACCAAACAATTAGAAATCAATAATACTAAGCATATATTTATTAAAATCAAATTTCTAATACCAATATGCAAATTAGCCTTCCCATTCACACTGTAAACCGCTATTTTCTTGTATATATAAATACAATTGCAAGTTATTAGTATGTAGATATGGCCAACAGTCTTAATGATGAAAAACAATTTTACTAATAATTGAGGTTTAAATAAAAATAAAATCATGGAGAATGTGATGTAAATAACAAAGGGAATTGTGACTTGTCTAGTGATATAGTTTTGGTTACAGACAGACACACCCACAATCTCCATTATAATAAGATTTTAATTGGTATTTTTGTATTATTCGGTTTATTGTCCTCATCTTCATTGTTATCTGTACAACGTTTCGGTCGATGTGCCCTCCGGCCTGTTCCAGGTATTTCGTGTTGGACTCGGGAAACTTCTCCAACTCGGGAACCATCTCAGACTTGTGAACCTTCTTGTCGTAATCGGGAACCTTCTTGTCGTAAACGTCGAAACACGTGTCTGTGGATGACTGATATATATATATATATATATATATAATATATATATATATATATATATATATAGTAAATAAAGAAAAAACTCTAAACTTGCTTCATTACAATAATTTATTTCAACCGTATTAATACGGCATCTTCAAGTCATCACAAGAACTTGACTCTTACTGAGAATTCCCCAAAGTAACATCTCTTTTATATCTATCAATTTAGGGGAGGGAGGGTTGGTGTTTTATTTTGGAATGGGTGGGGTTAGTTTCTTTGGATGAGGCGGGGAGGTATATGTTTTGGAAGAGGTGTGGCTTAGCTTGGGGCAGATTTCTTGGAGAAATAGTTGTAAAGAGTATATACAAAATGAGCAGAATTTAAAGGCTAAAAATAAGAAAAAGAAAAAAGAAAAGAAAGAGAAAGATAACAAAATAATATAGAAATAAAAGTCAAGAAATAAAAAAAATAAAAAAATAAAAATAATAATAATATATATATATATATATATATTATATATGTGTGTGTGTGTGGTGTGTGTGTGTGTGTGTGTGTGTGAATGGGAAATGAATCCGACAATATGAGTAAAGAAAAGAAATGTCGATGGATAAAAATGAATTTTATCGATATCACTTTTAATGGATATCACTTACACATGTGTTTCGGTCTGTTTATCAAAATGTATACGGATTTACGTTATTATTATTATTATTAGAATATTATTATTATTAAAATAATCAGATCAAAAAATAAAAATACTCTGATAAAGGTCGGCAAAATCTGTGTATGAAACATTTTATGCATTTTTCCTATTATTATCATCATCATCATTTCAACTCCATCTGATTATTTTAATAATAATAATAACGTAAATCCGTATACATTTTGATAAACAGACTGAAACACATGTGTAAGTGATATCGATAAAAGTGATATCGATAAAATCATTTTTATCCATCTACATTTCTTTTTTTTACTCATTTTTCCTCATATATATATATATATATATATATATATATATATATAATATATATATATATATATAATATATAATTTAATATACCAAGCGTGTTGGTAGATCCTTGCGGAGAGAAAAAAACCGACAGAGAGTTGATTGTAAAAATATACTAGCAAACATCAACCAGGAAGAAAAAAATTTTTGAAAAAAAGAAAAGACCAAGATATTCGTACCAACAAAAAATAATCTATTGGTATAGTATTTGGCCAAAAGAAAAAACAATTTATATGTATATATATGTATATAAGATATATATATATTCATATAACCGCTAGGAGAAGCTAATCTGTAAAAAGTGCTCGATACCTAAGTAGAGCCAAGTAATAAAGATAATCTACTGAGTCAGATTTTAGCCCTGAAGAGCTTTATGCGAAACTAATAGTAGGTTCGTCTGACTCAGTAGATTATCTTTATTATATATACTAGCAAATATATGCACCCTCCGGGTGCAAGTATTTAAGTTTTGTTATATAAAATATCATATTAAATTAGAAAGGCTAATGAAACTGACTAAGAATGCAGATAAAAAGATCTGCAACAGAGGGGGTATGATTGAAAAATAGAACAACTTTGAAACTAACTATTCCATCATTTTCCATTACTCCCCTCTTTCATTGGTAAATTTTCCTAATTTAACTATTTAGTTAAAATAGGAAGTAAAGGATAATATTACAGTTATTTCTTCTTGTAAATAAATTTCTTTTAAGATTTATCCACGAGATTTTTGTATATATTTCTTAAGATAAAACCAAACAATTAGAAATCAATAATACCAAGCACATATTTATTAAAATAAAATTTTAAATATCAATATACAAATTAGCCTTCTCGTTCAAACTGTAAACCGCTATTTTGTTGTATATATAAATACAATTGCATGTTTTTAGTACGTAGATATGGTCAACAGTATTAATAATGTAAAACAATTTTTATTAATAACTGAAGGTTTAAAAGAATGAAATCATGGAGAATTTGACGTAAATAATTAAGGGAATTGTGACTTGAGTAGTAATATAGTTTCGGTTACAGACAGAAAAACACACAATCTCCATTATAATAAGATATATATATATATATATATATATATGTGTGTGTGTGTGTCTGTGTGTGTAAGAGCGCGCGCATGCGTCCGGGGTATGTGTGTCTTTGTATCTGTTCCTCTTACGTAGGATAATTTTAATTCTCCATTTGACATACAGCTCTGTTCACCAATGATCTATTCGTACTCGTGACCTCACATTAGACATTATAACCAGAGGATTTAGGTTTGGTTTATCATGTGGGGGCTGCAGCACTCGGTACTTTATCTAATCCACGTTTAATTCATCACTGCTAATTAATCCTTTTGATTTAGCTTTTGTTTTTATCCCATCAACAGATTACAAGATTTTCATTGCCTATACCAATAATTATATAGACAGTATGAATGCACAGCAGAGACTCATATTAAAGTGTTTCATTTGTTAAGCCAACATTTTATTAGAATTTTATGAGGTTATATAGGTTTCCAATAGGTTTATATTGTCACAATAACAAACCTCATAGAATCAGTCGCAAGAATAGATAGTTGAACGATATGACAATTGATCGTCTCAGAAATTAAGTGGCACTATCCTCCCCCCCTCTCTCTCTCTCTCTCTCACTCTCTCTCTCACTCTCTATGTATTTATCTATCTATATCTATCCACACACACACACACACACACAATATATATATATATATATATAATATATATATAGATAGATAGATAGATAGATAGATAGATAGATATGAGGAAGAATGAATGAAGAAAAGAAAGTACAGAATGGATAATAAAATATGAATTTAATCAATTATCACTTACACATGTGTTTCGGTCCGTTCATCTCTGTGTACACGGTTCAAACTATTATTATCATTAAATAAACAAATGAAATGAAATAATAATAGAAAAATGTGAAAATATTCCGTACACAGAGAAAATTCGACCTTCATCAGAGTGAAATTTTATTTTGAATGAAAAAATTCGTTGGAGAAAAACGGAGAATTTTTTTTTTTAGAAATGTTCGAAGAGAATTTTTTTTTTAAATCACTTTTGGAACGCTGAAATAGAACCGTTAGCCAATCTCGAGAATTTGAATATTTGATTTTCGTAGGAGTTAGGTAGATACAATTTTGTATTGCAAAAATAAAGTGTTATTATTTATCCCTAACTTGTTGAAAACTAGTGTTTGTTATTGTTTTGCTAAAACTATTATTATTTCATTTCTTTTGTTTATTTAATGATAATAATAGTTTGAACTGTGTACACAGAGATAAACTAACCGAAACACATGTGTATGTGATATTGATTAAATTCATCTTTTATCATCCATTCTGTTCTTTCTTTTCTTTATTCATTCTTCTTCATATTGTCGAATTCATTTCCAATTCCATTCTTACTATATTATATATATATATATATATATATATATATATATGTGTGTGTGTGTGTGTGTGTGTGTGTGTGTGTTGGATGAAGGTGGTTTGAATTTTGAGTTCTCCTTCTCTTAGAATGGTTACCTAGCCATGGTTAAAGAATCCAGTCTACCTGTTCCATTATTCATAGGTAGCTTATGAATTATGTTCGTACAGAAGTCAGATATTTTGAATCGGGGTACATTAGATTCCGAATAACGGGGGTCCAGTGGAAAGTTACCTCGACGATTACTTACGGGTAATTACATTTTTACTTGACCCCTCAAAAAACGCGCTATTAGAGCGTGGGAGATTAGTGTAAATTTTAGACTAGATGCGAATAGTTACTGGCAGAGAGCAGTCGTGTTCTCGCCCTCAGAGACGTTTGAATATGGGTTGGGCTGTTTTAGATAAAAGACTTAAGAAAAAACAAGTCTTGTTAAGTTATTAAAACGAGAAGTGACCAACCCGAATAAATGATCCCAACAAGAAAGAACCAACACAAAAAGAAGCAACACACATGATCCTCCCGAATATAAGCCCTGAAAAATATGGCGGTCAAGTTAACAATAAGAGCCCTCAGCTCACCAATCATCCATCACACTCTGTCTCTCTGTATCTGCCTGTCTGTCTGTCTCTCTCTTTCGCCGTTTATATACCCAATCTATTCAACAATATATATATATATATATATATATATATATATATATATATATATATATATATATATATATAATTGATTCATTTTACTATTAATTTTTATATATCCATTCATTCATTTTACTATTAATTTTATATATCCATTCATTCATTTTACTATTATTTTTATATATCCATTCATTCATTTTACTATTAATTTTTATATATCCATTCATTCATTGTACTATTAATTTTTATATATCCATTCATTCATTTAATATTAATTTTTAACTAAATAATTTAGAAGCATAAGCGAAAATGATATTCCACAATAACACAAAAAATTTACAAATTCGCCTTTACTGACCTTAATTATATATATATATATAATATATATATATATATATTATATATATATATATATATATTATATATATCAAGAGTGAGAATCATAATGTCCATAATGCAGTTTCAGCATATTTTTTTTTATTGTTTATAGCTTTTTGCCATATTTTCCGTTCATGCATATAATAGGAATTCGTTAAAGATCGTACAAGGTCGATGATGAAATGTTGATTCATTTGAAAGAAAAGACGTCATCGAATGCTTCTTCCATTCTCAAGATTAACTTCTTTCTGCTCCTACCAATGGCGACCTTAAAAAAAGACAAAGGTTTCTGTGTCGGGGGAAATGTCACCATTCTCCGCTGGAAAACAACCTGACACACAGACGAGCAGACACATATATTGATCTGCGTTTCAGCGCATGTGGGATACAGCTTATATATGTGTAAAGTAAAGTGGGGAGCTGATGGTACGTGTATCGCTCCACCTCAGATGAAAAAAACGATCTACATGGTGTAGCGCTAGTGAAAAGGTAATAGAATTCCTCGCTCTCTAGCAGATACCGACAGTAGGCCACTACTCCTAATTAAATAGTTACTTATCTTATCTATCTATCTATCTATCTGTCTGTATATGTATATGTATATGTATGCATATGTATATGTATATGTATGTATATATGTATATATATATATATGTATATATATATGTATATATATGTATATATATATGTATATAAAAATGGACTCTCTCGTCGATTTTCGACGCATGAGTGTTCATCCAATGAACAACCAACACAGTGATTTGTTTATAGTGGTGAAGGCTTGTCTTGGACCATTCCACACTTTTTGGCACAGTCGATAGGAAAGAATTGGTGCATCAAGGAATGCCACGAACCCAACCAACGACTGGCCTCAGGAATTTTGAATTCAGAGTTATCCCTCTCCTAGACTGGTTACCTACCCAAGTTTAAAGTCTGCCCTACAATTTAACCCATAACTGGAGGGAGAATATATGGATTCATACCTTTCCCAAGGGTATTAGCGCTATGTGAAATGCCAACAGCTTCGTCTAGGAATTGAACTCGAACCGACGACTCTAACCACTAGCCCACGCGCCTCCATATATATGTATATATATGTATATATATATATGTATGTATATATATGTATATAGGTATATATATATCTATATGTATATATGTATATATATGTATATGTATATATGTATATAACAAAACTCAAACTCAAAACTCCAATTCTGGAGCTCTGAGTAGAGTAGCTCTTCATTACCATTACTTCCAGGTCCACTCTGACCCGGTATGGTAGTACATGTTAATGTACCATCTATGGGTTAAATAGAAAAAAACAGTATAAAAAATGTGTTTAAAAAATTGAGTTTAAAAATTGAGTACCCATCAAGAATGAATAAAACAAAATATCTTTGGCAGAAAATAACTCAACGAAGGTTGACATGCCGTAAAATTCGAGCAACCCACTTTAACAGTACACAGGGAATCCCTGTGTCGTAGTGGCTAACATTCTAGACTGTGACATCGAAGTAAGCGAGTTCGAACTCCAGTCGCGCTATTACGTTCACTTCTGGACTAAGCCACGCCGACCGGGCGGTGATTGGTACTGTCTTGGTACTGATACCATGTCAACGATTCGTCTCTGTCTACTGTTCCCGAAATGCGCCTCAAATTCAATTCACGATAAGCGCCGATATTTTCCTCTCTATTATGTCCGTCTATAATCAAGAAATTTCCTATAGTAATATCTCATCCACAGATAACGATATTAACACACGAATAGGAAAGGCATGGATGGCCACAAACAAATTGTCTGTCATATGGAAGTCTGATCTCACTGACAAGCTAAAGCGACATCTCTTCCAGGCTGTAGTCATATCAGTACTGCTGTATGGCTGCACTACCTGGACCCTGGCGAGGCGCCTCGAGAATAAGCTAGATGGGAGCTGCACAAGAATACTGCGAGCAGTTCTGAACAAATCGTGGAAACAGCATCCCACGAGGGAGCAGCTGTATGGTCACCTGCCCCCTATCTCACAGACTATCCGAGTGAGACGGACTAGGCATGCAGGGCACTGCTGGAGAAGCAAGGATGAACTCATAAGTGATGTTCTCCTGTGGAAGCCAACACATGGACATGCCAGTGTGGGCCGCCCAGCAAGGACCTATATCGACCAGCTATGTAAAGATGCTGGCTGCAGCGAAGAAGAACTCCCTGTGGCGATGAATGATAGGGAAGGTTGGCGAGAGATTGTCTTGGATATCCGTGCTGCCTGCACGACATGATGATGATGATTATCAAGAAAATGTATTTCAGTTTATAACTTGGGCTAAATTGATTAAATATTTCGGCTTAATCAATACGTAGAATCATCAACAATATCAATTCTACCAATCAAGCAAACTGCCCGCTCAAACTTTTGTGCCGGTACCGAATTAATTACTTTGCCTGATGGAGACCGGCAGCGAAGAATAAAACCGATTCTGTACCGTTATGGATTACTACAGCCGAGGCCAGAAATGTGATTCTCTCGCTGATATCAAACAGTTCCTTGTGTCTTTTGTAATCAAAGAGAGTTAATAATCTTGTTCATATGGGGAAGTTCCAACTGATGCCACATCTGGGGTCGGCAGGACAAAAGTATAACATCAAACGATAAGAATCATGGCGACACATGCACAATTATATCGTTGGCTTTCCTATAGGCATACGAGATATGAAAAAAACCATAATCATGTCCATGAAATTCATATAAATATGATAAACTGATAAACATGTTTAGATCTTAGTAAGTACCGTTGAGTCACAGCTAGGGCCACAAGTATGAAGTCCCTGACGAGCACTGCATGTTTCTGTTATATGCCCGCTTTATATCGGGTGTATAAGGAAGCGCGTGGTGTAATGGTTAAAGTCATGGACTGAGATGCTGAGTGAGTAGAAGATGAAGGATGTTTTGCATGTGTTTGATTAGAAAAATGTGTGGAAAAGGTTTTTTACTGTTAGTTGCGTGGCGTTTGTAACCACACAAATCCTTAGTCCTGAAGAAGGTTTCCACTGTAAAACCAAAATACTCGAGTATCGACAATAAATTTTCCATCCATTGTAACATCCTGTGTTTAGTTTTTCTAAATTTTCTCCACATACTGTCGGATTAATTTCCTCGTCTTACTTCCATATAGAGTCAGATCTTAGCCCTGAAGAGCATTAAGCGAAACTAATAGTAGGTTCGCCTAACTCATTAGATTTATCTTTATTATTTGCTCTACTTAGGTATTGAGCACATTTTACTTATTAGCTATTCTCCTAGCGGTTATATGAATATGTATATATCTTATATACATATATATACATTTAAATTGTTTTTTCTTTTGGCCAAATACTGTACTAATAGATTATTTTTTGTTGGTACGACTATCTTGGTTTTTTCTTTTTTCCCAATTTTTTTTTCTCCCCGGTTGATGTTTGGTAGTATATTTTTACAATCAACCTATTTGCCCTTTTTTTCTCAACACACTTGGTATTTAATATATATATTATATATATATATATATATATATATAGAGAGAGAGAGAGAGAGAGAGAACTTTACTTACTTTACTTATAATATATATATATATATATATGTGTGTGTGTGTGTGTGTGTGTGTGTAAGTGTTGATGACGGGTTCTGAAGTGGGAAAGGGGAAAGCTACCTCAAAATGCAGACACCTTGTATCATGTGTTGTTGCAGTAACACATTTTCAGTACTGAGGCGTTAATTCAATTGTGTATGCATTGAATTAGTATGAAATATGACACTAAGAGTAGAGATTATCCGTGAAACTCACGTGCGAAAATCGCATAGGCTGGAAAATACCAGTTACCTATATATATATATATATATATATATATATATATATACATATATATATATGAATCATATAAGTTATCACAACATGCATTCATTTCATCTTTAAGTTTCTTCATGTTCGATAACCTAAAGATTTTTTTATCTTTATCGATATATATTTTGTTCTGTATATATATATATATTATATATATATATATATATATATATAATTGAGGAAAAATGAGTAAAGAAAGAAAAGTAAATGGATAAAATGAAATGATAAAATAAAATTTCATAAAAATAAATGTTCACTCTGATGAAGGTCGATTCTTGTATGTGTGCGAAATATTTTCACACACATAAACTGACCGAAACACATGTGTAAATGATCGATTAAATTCATTTTATCCATTTACTTTTCTTTTCTTTAATCATTTTTCCACATATTGTCGGATTCAATTCCTTTTCCATTTTTATATATATATATATATATATATATATATATATAATATATATATATATATAATGTAAAAAATGACCTATTCGGGTTTCAATAACTGCAGTTAGCTGTAATTAACCAATATCTTGATTAATTCAGTGGATTTGACCCTGAAGATCTTTATGGTGAAACTATAATAATACATCCACTCTACTTGTACTTTATATTTGTTATAAAGCTGACTTATCCGGGTAAAACTTGTATCAAGTGAATATTGGGACAAACCCACTATTTTCACCGATAAGACATTCCTTTTTCATATATATATATATATATATATATATATATATATGTATGAGTAGTGGCTTACCGGTGGGTACGGGTACGATCGTTGGGAGCGCACAGGATCCAGGGGTTAAGACCGTGAAAAAACAAATACAAAGTGCTCAATACAATGTAGAGCAAAATTTATTTAAGAAATTGAGATAAAGTAACCTACTCGAGTTTCATCATCTGAATCGTCAGGGTTACATCCGCTGAATTAATCGAGTTTTCGATTAATATGAGTTGATACCACGTATGTCTGTTGGAACGGGTCTTATCGTTACAAATGGACGCTTGTTTTCTATTATTATATATATATATATATATATATATATCTTATTATAATAGAGATTGTGTGTTTTTCTGTCTGTAACCGAAACTATATTACCACTCAAGTCACAATTCCTTTACTTATTTACGTCACATTCTCCATGATTTTATTTTTATTTAAACCTCAATTATCAATAAAACTGTTATACATTATTAATACTGTTGACCACATCTGCTTACTAATAACATGCGAGTGTACTTATATATACAACAAAATAGTGGTTTACACTGTGAACGGGAAGGCTAATTTGCATATTGATATTAAAAATTTGATTTTAATAAATATGCGCTTGGTAGTATTGATTTCTAATTGTTTGGTCTTATCTTAATGAATATGAGCAAAAATCTCTTCAATAAATCTTAAAAGAAATCCATTAACAAGAAGAAATAACTGTAATTTTATTATTTATTTCCCATTTTAACTGAATAGTTAAATTAGGAAAATTTAGTAATAAAAGATGGGAGTCGTGGAATAGTAAGCTTCCGTTGTTCTATTTTTCGATTATACCCACCCCCACTGTTTAAAATATTTTTATCTGCATTCTTATTTAGTTTCATTAGCCTTTCTAATTTAGTATAATATCTTATTACTTTAAAACTTAAATACTTGCACCCGGAGGGTGTATATATTTGCTAGTATATATATATATATATATATATTATATATATATATATATATTATATATATATATATATATATTATGTATGTATGTAAAAATGGAAAAGGAATTGAATCCGACAATATGAGGAAAAATGAGTAAAGAAAAGAAATGTAAATGGATAAAATGAATTTAATCGATATCACATTAATCGATATCACTTACACATGTGTTTCGGTCAGTTTATGTGTGTGAAAATATTTCGCACACATACAAGAATCAACAAAAATAAATGTTCACTCTGCTGAAGGTCGATTCTTGTATGTGTGCGAAATATTTTCACACACATAAACTGACCGAAACACATGTGTAAGTGATATCGATTAATGTGATATCGATTAAATTCATTTTATCCATTTACATTTCTTTTCTTTACTCATTTTTCCTCATATATATATATATATATATACCGGTCCGTGAAAGAATTTGTTTTAAACCGAATTAACACACCAAAAATTGAAGCGGGTTATAATGATGGTGTCTGATCGTTGTGTAATGGGTATTTTTTTTTCGCTGTAAGTCCTTACTTGTGACCTTGTGTCACATCCTATACATGATGAATAGTTTTGAGAAGACAATTCTCGTGGTGTAATGATGAGCAAGAGGTCTCGCTGATCCATTAGTACTAAATAAGGAATTTGATCCTTGCTGAATTCTCCATACTTGTGATCGTGTCTCACTTCCTATGCGTAGCGAACAGTTTTTGAAAAGGACATCCTGAATTTGAACTTGGGGTGACGAGTTCATTTCCCATGACTTTAACCATTACACCACGTATATAATGTATATATATGCATTTACTAAATTTCTAAGGCAGTTGAACTTACAGACAGAATCGAACTGTATATTTTAATTATTCATCTCTTATGAAAAAGGAACGACGTTGTTGTATTTTTTCTTTCAACCAAAGAAAACCGGGATAAAAAAAAAAAGAAGAAGGTATTTTTCATTTTATGAAAAATACCTTTTTTCCGGTAATACTTTTTTGGTACTGCCAAACTGCCACTCGTTCGAGTTCTGCCAATGTCATATATATAATATTTTTTCTTTAGTTACGAATTTTATTTTATTTACATTTTTATTTATAAATAAAACGACTCTATATTTTATATGAATTTTTTATGAACAATTATTTTAATATGTACGTATCTTTACATTTAGACACCCCCACAAATTTTTATGAAAAAAAAAATTCTCTTCGTTTAACGATTACAGCCATCACTGAACCGGTACAGCCTCTACCAAAACATTATTTTACTTTTAAAACGTAATATTATTTTAGCTTAGAAAATTAAAAGTTTTAAATTTAAAAAAAAAACAACAACTTTCAATCATGTAAATTTCTGGTTCTACAAATATTTTTTCTTTAGTTACGAATTTTATTTTATTTACATTTTTATTTATAAATAAAACGATTCTATATTTTTATAAAATTTTTATTAACAATTATTTTAATCTGCACGAATCTTTAAAACCAAACAATTAGAAATCAATAATACTAAGCACATATTTATTAAAATCAATTTTGAATATCACTATGCAAATTAGCCGTCGCGTTCACACTGTAAACCGCTATTTTTGTATATATAAATACAATTGCCTGTTATTAGTATGTTGATATGGTCAACAGTGGCTTCGGCCTCTGGACCATTGATATAATTAACAGCGTCGATCCCAGGGGGCCATCCCCCCAGGCAACACCTGCCCCCTTGATTTAAAGGGGCAGGGCTGGGTTTATTGCCCAGTGCCTGAGGCGCCCCCCTTGAGGGGGAATGCCGACGGGATCGACGCAATTTTTCACCTGCCACTCCATGAGCTCCGGTTCGTGGGTGGTCCCACGTTAATAGGGACTTTGTGCCTGACCCGTACAAGTGGGGTACGCGGTAAATATCATGTTGATATGGTCAACAGTGGCTTCGGCCTCTGGACCATTGATATAATTAACGGCGTCGATCCCAGGGGGCCATCCCCCAGGCAACACCTGCCCCCTCGATTTAAAGGGGCAGGGCTGGGTTTATTGCCCAGTGCCTGAGGCGCCCCTCTTGAGGGGGAATGCCGACGGGATCGACGCAATTTTTTCACCTGCCACTCCATGAGCTTCGGTTTGTGGGTGGTCCCACGTTAATAGGGACTTTGTGCCTGACCCGTACAAGTGGGGTACGCGGTAAATATCATGTTGATATGGTCAACAGTGGCTTCGGCCTCTGGACCATTGATATAATTAACGGCATCGATCCCAGGGGCCATCCCCCAGGCAACACCTGCCTCCTCGATTAAAGGGGCAGGGCTGGGTTTATTGCCCAGCGCCAGAGGCGCCCCCCTTGAGGGGGAATGCCGACGGGGTCGATGCAATTTTTCACACCGCCACCCCATGAGCTTCGGCTTGTGGGTGGTCCACATAAATAGGGCCTTGTGCCTGACCCGTACAAGTGGGGTACGTGGAAATATCATGTTGATATGGTCAACAGTGGCTTCGGCCTCTGGACCATTGATATAATTAACGGCATCGATCCCAGGGGGCCATCCCCCAAAACACCTGCCCCCTCGATTTAAAGGGGCAGGGCTGGGTTTATTGCCCAGTGCCTGAGGCGCCCCCCTTTAGGGATCGACGCAATTTTTCACCCGCCACCCCATGAGGCTTGGCTTGTGGGTGGTCCCACATAAATAGGGCCTTGTGCCTGACCCGTACAAGTGGGGTACGGGGAAAATATCATGTAGATAAGGCCAACAGTATTAATAATGTAAAACAATGTTATTAATAATTAATTAGTCATATAGTTTCGGTTACAGAGCGACAGACACACTATCTACGTTATAATAAGATACTGACGTGCCCATATACGCATATAGTGAATTTATTCTCTGAAAAGTCTTGATAGAACCACTGTTTTCGATTTGGTTTAAAATTTTATAGCAATTAGCAAATCACAATTTTAAATGAAAAATCGATATAATAATACTCGTGTTCCTTAATAGTACGACCATTATCATCTTGCATCACCCTCTGCTTAAAAATAAGACCACCCAAATTGTCCAAGATTAAATGCAAAAATGTAAATCCTCATTATCTGGTGTTGCTTATCCGCTGAATTCTTATTTCTTATGAGTGTCGTCACCTCAATTGAATTGTGTCTCTTAAATTGTGGAAGTACGATAGGATTCTGTATCATTTCTGTAGAGTTTCAATGGAAAAAATGAAGACAAAATTGTTATTGAGATATATTTACACCCCGTTGAATGTCCAATTGATTGCAATAGTTTATTCGCCAATCAAAATGATTGATGTCTTGCTTTAAACCGTGGGCGTTCGATATTGGCTCCAAGCCGTGGGGCATTACAGTCGGACACTCTGGGATATTCTCGTGTCAGTGATTCCCGTATACGTGGTGTGAAGGAGATAAGAACCCTATTTCTTAAAGAAATGTTGATACACTTCACTTAAAATGAATAGATACTCGCAATCAGTTTGAAATATTCCAATATATATATATATTATATATATATATATATATATATCACGTGAACACGATCCACGTCACATAAACGTTAAACAAGCCACAGTTTAAAAAAACAATTTTTAGCTTTACTAGCAAATATATGCACCCTCCGGGTGCAAGTATTTAAGTCTTAATGTAATAGAATATCGTATTAAATTAGAAAGGCTAATGAAACTAAATCAGAATGCAGATAAAAAGATTTGAAACAGAGGGAGTATAATCGAAAAATAGAACAACTAAAACTTACTCTTCCATCACTCCCGTCTTTCATTGTTATTTTTTCTAATTTAAGTATTTATTTAAAATAGGAAGTAAAGAATAAAATGTCAGTTATTTTTTCTTGTTAATGGATTTCTTTTAAGATTAATTGAAGAGATTTTTGTTTATATTCATTAAAATAAAACCAAACAATTAGAAATCAATAATACTAAGCACATATTTATTAAAATCACATTTTAAATATCAATATGCAAATTAGCCTTCCCGTTCACACTGTGAACCGCTATTTTGTTGTATATATAAATATAATAGCATGTTATTAATATGTAGATATGGTTAACAGTATTAATAATGTAAAACAATTTTATTAATAATTGAGGTTAAAATTAAAATAAATTTATGGTGAATGTGACGTCAATAACTAAGGGAATTGTGACTTGAGTAGTGATTTAGTTTCGGTTACAGACAGAAAAACACACAATCTCCATTATAATAGGATAATATCCCATCGCGTGAAAACGCTTCACGTTTACATAAACGCTAAAAAAACTACTGGTTTTTAATATCTCAACCATTTAAAAAAAAATCTCAACCATTTGACTCCTGGTTTTTAAGCTCTTAACCATTTGACTCATCTGATGATTGCATAACAATGAAACTTTAAGTTATGAGTCCAAATCCATAATATTACAATTGAATATATATATATATATATATATATATATATATATATTTGGGAATAAAAGGCCTTAAATACCATGGGTATCGTGGTTATGGACCATTTCCACTCGCGAGTATGCCCACAAGCTTCTTCAGACCACTGATATATTTTATTTAGATAGGCACATGGCCAAACTCATCTTATATTCATACATTTCCCCTCCTTCATTCAGGGATGATCATATTGCATTATTTCTTTTCAAGTGTCTTTTTTATTAGTGAAATTTTTTTTCTTCTTTATCCTTTGCATTGTTGGTGGTGTTTTTATGTGTCTGCCTAGTCTGTTGGTAAATTCATAAGTTGGGTTTGACTGACCACACAAATTAAAGAATTATAACCCGCCTAGAATCACCTTGTACCAAGAAACTTGGCACCGCACCAAAGTATATATATATATATATAATATATATATATATATATATATATATATATAAGTCATCCACAGACACCGTGTTTCGGTGTTTCACGCCTCTTCAGTGTGGCTACGCACAACAACTACCTCTAGACCAGGAGCGAAATTCGACTGTCTTTTTGCCAGCCCGATTCATTAACCTCTTAGCCATTTGACAGCTGCCGTAAAGGGTAAGGTGTTTATACTATTAAATACATACATTTGTTTGTATATTTTACGATCACCAGAGAGATCTAGTCTGTAAACAGGCGATCATTGCTATATATATGCTGGCATTGAAAGTTAATTTAAGTCACCTCTCCCTCCTCTCTCTCTCTCCTCTCTCTATAATATATATATATATATATTATATATATATATATATATATATATTGACCAATATGAAGAGATTAGGATTAGGGAAAAGCGAGTTTTAATGCGAATTAATTTAAAAAATAAATAAAATACGACCGGATAATTAAAAAAGAAAACATTAAAATAAATTTGTAAGTTTTCTAAGAAAGAGAATGTTTGACCTAATTTAAGCTACGGGCTAGCTGCATGTGAAACTTGACATACAAATATATTTCATACTCACTAAATCACTCATAGATGAACTAACATATATAACGGAGTAATCAAGATATATAAATGACCCACTGAGGTTGATATGCCGTAAAACAAAACAAAACAAACCTACATTTCTTTATTTGTCTTATTTTTCTGTCATGTTGTATTTCGCTTATCTTTCTTTATTTATTCCTCATTCGTTGCTTGATAATTATTTTGTATATTTCGATACTAAATTTTGATCTTCACCCTGGCCGGGCACTTACTGCCAAAACATCTGAAACTGAAGTCAGCGTACGGCGAACTATATTCACCTGGACACGTTCAATTATAGAATGGTTGGGCAGTGTTGAGGATCTTCGTGTCCTGGTTATGATGTTAAAGTGCATCTAATTATGAAGTTCTAATTTCAGAGTGCGGAGAGTACCCCTTCATCACCCTTACATGTTCACCCTGGCCCAGGGTGGTAGTACCTATTAGGGTCCTATCTATGGGTTAAATAGAAGAAAATTAGTTTAAAATATGTTTAAAAAATGAGTTAAGAAAATAATTTTGAATATCCATCAAGACAGATCGAAAGCTCTTTGGCATAAAATAACCCAACAAGGGTTGACATCCCGTAGAATCCAAAAAAAGAAATGTATGTTTACTATTCATCAACATTAAAATGTAGATACAAACACAAATTGTTGACCCGAGTAACATTCCGGATGAGGCTGATTGCATTTCACATAGTACTAATAACTATCTTTGGGAAATTTTGGATACAACTATTCTCCCTCCAGCTATGGGTAAAAAGCAGAGCACACTGAGTTATTTAATATTGGATAGGCATCCAGTGTACGAGAGGGAAACCTGTTAAACTGGTCACGTTCAATGATAGGGTGAATGGGTTAAACTACAGCGAGCCTTTCTGTACTTACTTATGAAGAATCGTGAACAGTTCCACAAATCCTTCAGCTCCAGTACTCCCAGGTCCACTCTGATCCGGAGTGGTAGTACCTGTTAGGTTCCCATTTATGAGTTAAAAAGAATATTTGTTTACAAGAAACTGAGTTTCACAATTTTCTTCCAAACTATCGCTTCGAATATTTCAAAAATTTGCCGGAATTAAACAACCCAACGTGGTTGATATGCCGTAAAACAAAACAAAAAAAAATATTGCAAAACTATTGACTCACCATTCAGTAACAGAAATGAATACAACTCAGTAACCTCTTGGTATAAAATAACCCCATACGTGTTTGTAGTAGTAGTCATAGTTTCTTTAGTAAGCGTCTTCTCGCGTTAAGCGTGAATAGCAGTTCTCCCTGACCTCTAAAATTCCAGGTTATTAAATAATCATCGAGTAGACAACTACACTGCTTAGTGGAACAGTCCACTTCCATCCTACATGTTGACGTGCTGTTAGAATCATCATCATGTCGCGCAAGTAGCATGGATATCCATGACAATCCCTCGCTAACCTTCCCTATCATTCATTGCCTCCGGGAGTTCTTCTGCGCAGCAACCAGCATCCACACATAGTTGGTCAATGTAGGTCCTTAGTGGGCGGCCCACATTAGCATTTCCATGTGTTGGCTTCCATGGGAGAACATCGCTTATGAGCTCGTCAATGCTATTCCAGCAGTGTCGGGCATGCCTAGTCCGTCTAACTCGGATGGTTTGTGAGATAGGCGGCAGGTAGTTTAACAGTTTTCTCGTTTATTCCTACCATAAAATAAACTGAACCCCCATTTTATGTCCGTGTTTTTGCAATAAATGTTTTATTTTTCTTGCATCCGTTATTTTATAATACTAAATATATTTTCTTTATTTATTTTAATATTCACTTCAATGTGTATATTCTAAAAGTTTTTATTTTGTGAGAATGGTTAGTTTTAAAGTGGGGTTCGTTTTTACACTTCAACTTTTTACTCGTAAATTCCTACCATAAAATGCTCAAGCCTAATTTTATGGTAGGAATTTACGAGTAAAAAGTTGAATATTACCTTTTGTTGTTGTTATTTCTTTTCTTTTTGGCTGTGGTACTCTAAAATAAAAACGTCAGATTTTAATCATCGTCGACGAAAAAACAAAATTACGGCCATAAAAGGAGGATCCAATTTATGCCTAAATTGTAAAAGAGCCGTTTCCTTGTTGGGTGCTTTTTCCACGACTTGTTCAAGACTGCACGCCGCATTCTTGTGCAGCTCCCATCTAGGTTATTCTAGAGACGCTTCGTTGGGGTCCAAGTGGTGCAGCCATACAGCAGTACTGATATAACCAAAGCCTGGAAGAATAATTGCTTTAGCTTGTCAGTGAGATCGGGAAATAATTTTCTCATGGAAAGTGAAGCCTTTTCTCTTATCAGTAAAATATGTTGTTGTTGTTTTTTTTTACGTAAATGATATGAAAGATCTATTTGAAAATGTCAGCATAGAGGACATTTTGTCCTTGAGAGAATTAACAATAAACAAAAAATATAATAGACGTAAATTAAAACTTTAGAAAGTAATCTGTCAAGATTAGAAAACAATTTAAGACGGTGTTGACGTTTAAAAAAAAAATAGAAGCTCCCATGAAACACCTACGTAAAAGAGTATGTATAAACGTACAATATTGATTAATTGTTTCATGTATTTCATTCTTAGGGGTTGATGAAACCCGCTTATTGTACACTGTAAGCGCGATATTTCATGATATGCGTTATTTTACTATACATCATTGTTGGGTTTTTTGTGGTATATAAGTCGTGCTACAATTCCCCACCTAAATTTATAAACTAGGCGAGGTCATGTGGTATATTCCCCCCCCCCGCCAATCAACAGCCATAATGCGTGGATAGTTGACTACTTAATCATTGATACTGAACAGACGTCTATTTGCAATTATTGACGAAGGAACTTATAACCAAAGGAAGTGCGTGGTGTAATGGTTAATGTCATGGGAAATGGACACGTCGCCCCGAGTTCAAATCCCGGACGTGGCAATTGCATTTCACTTAGCGCTAATACCCTTGGGAAAGGTATGAATCCTACTCTCCTTCCAGCTATGGGTAAATAGTAGGCCAGACTGGGCTCTTTAACCTTGGTTAGACAACCAGTCTAGGAGAAGGAAAACTCTGAATTCAAACCTGTTAAACTCCCCTTAAGAAATTGACCTTGTGTCGCATCCTGCTCGTGCGGAGGGGTTGGTAAATATATATATATACAAAGGATTCTTTACCAAGGATTTCCGCTGTTCAAGTGCTCTTGCTTGAAACCTAACGGATGGCACATAAAATCATAACAATAGTGTGACGTGGAGTCGTGAGGCTAACCTGATGTATAAATTAGCACGAAAAGTTTCAGGCAGGAATTTTGATGCTTGGTTGGTTGGTTGGTTGGTTTATTGATTTTAACGGCATTATGAACCCGTCAGGGGTTATGTCATGCCTAACGGTTATGAAGCGATATATGTTGTGTATTTATATTTACATTTATATTTTTAGTAATTGGTTTTAACAATGTGTTAGCAACATTAGGGATCATGTTGTATGGTATTGATTAAGTTCATGTCTGTATTCTATGGTATAATTTTATTTACCTAAAAAAGGACAGAATGTCCTCTATGTTGATATTTTCAAATAGATCCTTCATATTGTTTGCATTAAAATAACGGTTTCTGATGTGAGCAGAAAACCTGCATTCCATGAATAAGTGTTTAACAGTAAAAGGCCTTTGACATGTTTCACATTGTGGTTGTTGTTCATGGTCTTGTGTGACCAATGCGTAATCGAGACACAAAGAGTTGTTCCTTTCTAAACTTTCTTAAAGTTGGTCTCCAGTCTCCCAAAGTGAGTTCGATTAGCAAGGAAATTTTTGGTGGGAATTTTGAGTTAGATGATAGCGAAAACTTTAAGTGATAATTTGGTATGGACACATGGTGGGCTTTAATTGGACGAGCGAATGATATGTAGCGAAGGGAGGAGAAGAGCGTTGAGAGGTCAGAGTGTGTGTTGAATCCAACACGATGAATAAATCAAAACATCTTCAGCATAAAATAACCCAACAATGTTGACATGCCGTAAAATCTAACTAACCAATCAACCGGGTTTTACCAGATAATGCTGCTAGTAATTCCTAATTCAACGTTCCATTGTAATCCTTTGTTTTAATCGTACTGTCTCTAATAATCACTAGTTTGCATACAGTTATTGGGTATCACATACTCGTGTTTAAAACAAATAATTTGCACACGCTTATGTGGTTTCAAATTCTCCTATTTGATACGAATAATCTATGCATAATAATATGTTTACAAGTAATTATTTCTATCTAATAATAATAATCATTTGTTTGCACACGAATTCTAATCCTCGCCGACCGGGCGACTGATAATTTAAACAATGATAGGGCCTTAAGTTATCACCCAATAGAAACCAAACCAAATTTTAGAATCTATTACAGCTTCAAATCATCTTTATCATCATCATCATCCTTATCCTCCTGCTGATAGCATCTATAGGGATCGGCCCCTATATTTTTACGGCATGTGGAATTGACCAAATTAAAATAATTAAGTTTTCTTAAATAACTAGATTTACAATGGTATGTCATGAGTTTAGAATTAGGTAAACAAAAGAGAATCGAATGAATATTAGTTTAGAAATATTTTAGAAACAATAGAAACAATGGTTTAAATTCATCCGATAATTTATGTCACCAGAATTCCACAGATACCAAAATCATTCGATATTGCATCATTGCAAATCACCTGATATTTGAGGAATATTTTAGCTTAATCATCACGTAGACAAAGACAATAGGAAAATTATAAAAAGACCCTTTTAGTTGAAAGACCAAGATGGTGACACAGAGACAGAGGAGCTTTCGCTCTTCCTGACTCAACAGAGTTGGAGAGGATGCTCCTAACTCGACAGTGGGAACGTCTGAAAACATCAAATACGACTCAACAGGTCCGTCTATTTTTTCGTCTCCTATTTTTCTCTCTCTCTCTCTCGCTCAACAACAACAACTTTCAATCACAAGTTCCAATCACAGACAAACTACTAATATGTTGACACAAGCAATCACACTAATATAAACACCATGTCACTGTTGTCACACACAACTATACACAGACACAATCAGACTGCAACACCACTGAAAGAACAATGAAACTATATTAATTGTATTTATGTATATAAAGTTTGTTTCCTTTATCAATATCTTCTTCTTTTGTTACCTATGTAAACTACATTTTCCGTAGTCCTTATACATATAAATTGTGGGGACCCATAACTCCAATCTACAACTCCTCAACCACACACTCACCAAACAAACCGGGTCCCTACACATCCCCTCCCATGTCTTTCTACAACCACCCGATCCCATTGGTCATTTCTCTTGAAGAGTCTTCCAAACAGCTTACAGTATCCATACATAGCTGATTAATGTAATTTTGTTACTTCTGGTCAGCCAACGGTGGTGACCCATGTGTATGTGTCGCTTATGAGATCGTCCATACTTCACCATCTGTGACCAACGTTTTTTTTTGTTTGGTTGGTTGGTTGGTTGGTGGGTGGGTTATATTTACGGCATGACAAAACTTGTTGGGTTATTTTATGCTGAAGACGCTTTGCTTTATTCATTCTTGATAGTATTTTTTTTTTTCTAACTCAATTTTTTAAACACTAATTTTAAACTATTTTTTTACAGCATGTGATACAAGGTCAATTTATTTAGCGGTGATTAACAGGTATTAATTGGGAGTTTTTTTTATCATCATTAGGGCAGAAATTCTAGTCTTTCGAGTCCACTTGCTCTGAATCTCTGGTCGCATCTAAACTAAACTTCTCTGTATGTTTGAGATAAGGCTTGAAGATTAGTATTATCTGCGTTATTCGGACTATTGTCCCCATCTTCATGGTTATTTGTACAATGTTTCGGCCGATATGCCCTCCGGCCTTCTTCAGGTATTTCCTGTCGGACTCGGGAACCTTCTCGGACTCGGGAACCTTCTTTTCGAACTAAGGAACTTTCTTGTCGTAATCGGGAGCCATCACGGAACTTTGAACCTAACCCTTTATTCAGTCCACGGGGGTATCCTGTTCTCATTCCGCTAACCATAGCTGGAGTAGGAGTTATGCTAATTATTTTTCTATCTAACTGCCTCTACTCAGGGTCCAGAGATAACTGTCACTTTGAACTGTCTTAACCTAACTACCTTATCCCCTAGGCCATGTGTCCAATTGGACAATTGAGTGTGAATTTTGGGAACTTATAAACCTAATGTCTTGATTTGGCTAGAATATCTACCTATTTACTTATATATGATATTTTACCTAGACTCATATTGTGTTTTTTTTTCTCAATCTAATCTAGCCTTCTTAATTATGGGTTCCCATATTGTATTCATTTCTATGCTAGGTCTATTTAACATCCCAGTACATCCTATCATATGTGCTGATTCTGTGAGGCGTCTTCTCTTCCAATGTTCTTCTCTATCTGTTATTCTACCTTCATTCCATAAGGACTGATGGTTTCCCTTTTCATTCCATATATGGTCAGCCATACACGATTTTTCTATTTCTCCTCGGACCACTGCTTTACGATGTTCTTCTAGTCTTACTTTCAGGGCGGCATGTTTCACCTTTGTATTCTTTGCCACAGCTGCATGGGATGTAATACACACAATTTTTGGTCATGTTGTATTCTGTTATGGGCTTGACTCGGACGAGATGTTTACGAAGAATTGAGTCACTCCTGAATGTTGTCCTGATGTCATCGGGATTAGATATCTTTTGAATCTTTTCAGCCTAATCTTTTCAGATAATACTAAACTTCTCAGTTCCAAATATAACTCTAACTGCTATGGAAAAATCCTCCGATCCCTCCAATTTTAAATCTCATAAACTCTTATTCAAAATTATTCTAACTACAGTACGTACATAATTTATTGACTATCCATGAATTAAGTAACATTAGATTTGTTCAAGGTAGCTCTCGGCATATTTCTTTAGTTCCTAAATTTTTCTCCAAGAGTTTCCACTCACACTGAATTTATGGTCGCATTTAAACCAAAGTTCTCACGCTTTTAATGGCGCCTTCCGGAGAGATCAAGTTGGGGTCATCAGTTTCCAAACATAACCTCAAATGCTATGAAAATTTCCCTCTCCTCCCAATTTTAAATCTAACGAATCTTATTCAATAGTCTTACTACAGTACGTACATAATTTATTGACTACCCATAAATTATGTAACATTAGGATTTGTTCAAGGTAGCTCTCAGCATATTTTTTAGTTCCTAACTTTTTTCTTCATGAGTTTCGTAAAAGTAAACATAGAGTTGTTACATAACTATGCGGTTGCATAAAATTATTGTCGGTGCCCTGTAATTCTGAGGGGATGACCCTTTTCATACCATGGCCGGCTCCTTCAATGGAAAATTACAGAAGCCCGCCAAAATACGTGAAGTCACGTTGGACCTGTTCGGTCCCCAGTTTGCAGTTGGACGCCAGGCAGTGAAGATGTGAACTGTGACTCACTCTGTATACGGGCGCTATGTTACTTAACAGATTCTGGTGGGGATTTAACAATAAAATAAGATCAAAAGTAAATCGAAGTCTTGTGTTTATTATCTAAAAACTAACTGTGACACAGGGCTTCTGATAAGGAGAAATCCCTAACAGAAAACCAGACCGAAGTCCCCAAGTCAACTCCAGACGCAAGATCTTAGAAGATGCCAGACCAAATCAAGATGATAGGAATACCAAAGACGATCAGAATAGCAAAGCCGGCCAGAAGAAAATACGTCCAGAAGTAAGAAGTAAGAAAGAGATATATAACATTATAATTATATAGTGCCAGTGAGGAAGGGTATGCAACAGAGTTAATTGGTTTCAACTATTTCTAATATTATTAATTCTATTTCATAATAATATCTGCTCTTCCCACAGTTATATAGATTCATGTATTCCTATTCAACATAAATATTTTTGAAACATATCTACTTGTCCTATATATTATATCCTAACATGTACTACCATTACGGGTTAGAGTGTACCTGGTAGTAATTGAAATGAAACAGTAGTTCGAAACATTGAAACGGGTGTGTATCAGGGAACTGACTGATGAAGAGTCAGGTTTTGTTCCCGGCTAGAAATCGCTGTGAAGTCTAGCCACACTGATGAGAGGTAAACGCCGAAACACGGTGTCAAAGGATGACTATTTCATGCTCCCAAAACCAGGTAGAGCTCTCTAGAGGGGATTTTTACCGCTTTAACGTTAGGCATTACTCGTCTGTTGTTAACAGAGTTCTCTGATGAACGTAACATACATATACCGATGTATGTTTTTATAAGTTAAAGATCATCACGAAAATTTGACCCAAGATTTTGTTAATTGGCTGAGTTAACTTCATTAAAAATGGTATGATATTTTGGGCCACATCCTTTAGGAGTAAATGTTTTTTAAAGTTACACACTGACACTCAAATCCCATAATATATGTATATATATATATATATATGTATATTATATATATATATATATATATATATATATATATATATTGTAATCATCATCTCATCCTCATCATCCTCATCATGTCGCGCCGGCAACACGGATATCCATGACAATCTTTCGCCAATCTTCCCTATAATTCATTGCTCCTGGGAGATCCTCTGCGCGGCATCCAGTATCCGCGCAAAGCGTCTTTGCAGGTCGGCCCACGCTGGCATGCCCATGTGATGGCTTCAACAGAAGAACGTCACACACTGCTGGAGAAGCAAGTACGAACTCATAACTGGCGTATTATATATAATATATATATATAATATATATATATATATTATATTATGTATATAATTTAATATACCAAGCGTGTTGGTAGATCCTTGCGGAGAGAAAAAACCCGGCAGAAAGTTTGATTGTAAAAATATACTACCAAACATCAACCAGGAAGAAAAAAATGTTGAAAAAAAGAAAGGACCAAGATATTCGTACCAACAAAAAATAATCTATTGGTACAGTATTTGGCCAAAAGAAAAAAACAATTTATATGTATATATATGTATATAAGATATATATATATATATATTCATATAACCGCTAGGAGAAAGCTAATAAGTAAAAAGTGCTCGATACCTAAGTAGAGCCAAGTAATAAAGATAATCTAATGAGTCAGACGAACCTACTATTAGTTTCGCATAAAGCTCTTCAGGGCTAAAATCCGACCCTTTATGACCCTTTATATATATATATTATATATATATATATATATATATATACTTAGATTTTCCTGACGTTTTTATTTTTACGGGTTTTATGCATACTATCTGTGATGTGTATGAATCAAAATATTCGCCTTTTTTATCGAGTTTGACGATTGACTTATTTCCCTAAAGAAAAAAAAACATTTCTTCTTGAAATTATGTAATTGGCAGATGACATGGTAACCCACTTTACCTCATTCCATTATACAATTTGGGAGCCATCATTTAGTATAATGTTTATTTGGACATGCTGAATTGACATTATCGACAGAACCTTATGGGGGCCAATGGCGAAGGAAACATTTAAAGGCAACCTCTAAAAAAGAGTATAATTTCATTCGCTCGTTTAAAAGTGTGAAAAAAAGGGGTAGAAGGACTGGTGACTTACCGGTTGGAACTGCTGGTTCGGTCGAGGGAGGCTCTGGCCCTTCTGGAGGGTCTTGAGTAAAAAACGAGACCAGAACAGGATTAGATCATATAGTTTCCTGTCGGAAGTTGGAAGTGTGAGGAGGGTTACCAACGCCTATAAAATAGGCTTCCCTCCCCGTTCAGTTCTACTTCTGTACCCCCGCTGATCAAGCACACTGCTGACTGCTTCGCCTCAGAATAATTAATGGCTGAGGTGAGATTGGTCCTTCAACACCAACTACTACCTTTCATCCCCGTTTAGCAACCACGTACTTCTGTGCTGCCGCTGATCAAGCAAAGTGCTGACTGCTTCGCCTTAGAATAATTAATAGCTGAGGTGAGAGTGTTCCTTCAAGACCAACTACTACCTTTGCTCCCCGTTCAGCAACCATTTACTTCTGTGCTGCCGCTGATCAAGCAAACTGCTGACTGCTTTGCCTCAGAATAATTAATGGCTGAGGTGGGAGTGTTCCTTTAAGACCAACTACTATTTCGTCCCCGTTCAGCAACCACTTACCTCTGTGCTGCCGCTGATCAAGCATACTGCTGACTGCTTCGCCTCAGAATAGTTAATGGCTGATGTGAGAGTGTTCCTTAAAGACCAACTTACTTCTTTGATCCCGCTGATCAAGCAAATTGTTACAGAAGTTTTTTCACGTCGATCATACTACTAGTGCTACCACACCCCAGGCATGAGTGGGTCGCAGAAGAGTATTCTTTTTACAACCTCCTACACGTCAGCCTGCTCCACCTGGGTCACCGTATTTAACTATTTTTTTCTACAAACGTAGGCGAGCGCGAAACATAGTTCTTGACGTTGAGGAGGCGTACGTAAAGTACTGTTACACTATTTTCTTATTATTTCTTGGTCATTCTATGGCCGTAGATGAAAGCAGTTTTACAGTGGAGACCCCTTGTGGCATAAAGTTTGATCCTTTCTTGAAGTAGAAATATGTAGTATCAGTTTTAATCCTTGTCAACTGATCGTGTTAAGGAGTCGTACTTTATTTCGTTTTTAATAGAAAATCCCCTCTGATCTCATTTTCCACGCCAGACATATTCGTGCATGCTTTGGGCTACCACGTGTGTGATTTCTCTCGTCACAAGTATCGGTTTTATTATGATATTCGATTATGTTTTGTCAGATCTTTTTGCATTAGATAAATATGTACTATATGCGTCCATATCTCCTGCTTCAAAAATTGCTACCCGGTGACTATTAAAATAACGACCCAGTTCAGTCTATTCAAAACTATCCATCTTCATATCTATCTATCTATCTCAATTTGTTCATATTTATTTATATTACTTTAAATACTAAGATTTTCTTTTATTCATGTTTGTTTAATGTCTTGTTTTTAGTTTAAATAAACAAGAATTACGACAAAAAAAGAAGCCCCCCCCAATACATTTACTTGTCGAAAATATCTATCTATCTCCATTTGTTCATATCTATCTATATCATTTTGTTTGTTTATCTATCTATATATCTATCTATCTATCTCAATTCCAAACTATATATCCATCTTCATATCTAAACAAGAATTACAACAATTTGCGATAAATAAACAAGAATTACGACGAGCTGGGGTTGTTATATTGATAGTCACCGGGTAGCAATTTTTGAGGCAGGAGACCGGGACGCATTTCCTCATAAATTACCATAAATCATATATTTCAATATAAATAAAGTTTTAGATAATTATTAGCATAGATTCGTATCACCACAGTTGATGAAGCAGTTTAACAGTAGAAATCCCTGTGGCATAAAGTTTGATCCTTTCTTAAAGTAGAATGATGTAGTATCAGTTTTAGTCCTGATCCGTGTTAAGGAGTTATATAATCGCCGTGCTTAGAGAATGGTATACTCCTCGTCCGTTCGACTGTACATCCAGCGAGGCAATTGTACGACCATTTATCAATGCCGTTAAATAGTTAATATTAATTGAATATGTGTCCTACAATGTTTGGTGCCTGCAAAATGGGTTTTATACTGAGGGGTCATTTAACAATTGATATAAGTCGTCGTCTGGGTGGCGTAAAGTCAGTATCAGCCAATCAGCGAGGGATTCTATCCCGTTTTCAGTAGCGATAGACCAATGAGATTGATTTTGCGTATGGGATGGAGCGCCACGCCTAGCATCAGTTCCTTACTTTACCGCACAGATCCCTGGGCTACTCCTACGCTGAGTTGGTGAGGGCCGGTATTGAACTAGGAACCTTGCGGTTTCTTGCCGAACGCCCTTCCGACTGAGCTAACTCGGCATTATTCGTAATGCTAACCTTGGTTACGTGCCTCTCTCTTTTTGATAATATATATATATATATATATATATATATATATATATATATAGAGAGAGAGAGAGAGAGAGAGAGAGAGAGAGAGAGAGAGAGAAAGTGAGAGGTGAATTAACGAACTTTCACCGGTTTAGCGTAAGGCATTACTCGTCTGTTGTTTACAGACTCATGTTTTCTAATCACTTTCACATATTATTATTATTATTATTATTATTATTATTATTATTATTATTATTATTATTCCTTTTGAGTTTTTCACATCAGCGTTAGCTTATGGTAATTCACTGGAATCTGAGTGACAACAAGTCTCCTCAGGTCTCCAGGACTCTTCTGAGTATTCTAGCTGATTGCAGCAGTGCAGTAGTCTGGATGGTCTCAATTCTTCCTCTGATTTCTAGATCCTCCAGTCTTTCCATGTTTATTGGGACCGTTCCAAGTGCAATAACTACAATTGGTATCACTTTCGCTGTCATGTTCCACAGCTTTTTCAATTCTCTGGCAAGTTCCAGGCATTTATCCATCTTTTCATTTTCCTTCAGCTTCACCCTGTGATCTGCTGGGACCGCAAAGTCCACCAGTTGACACGTTCTCTTTCATTTTTTCTTTTTTTTTTTTTTTTGTTAATCAACAATAGGTCTGGCCTCCTAGCTCGGATAGGGTGATCCGTCTTTATCTCGAAGTTCCAGAAAATTTTGTGCGTTTCATTCCCAAGAACAGATTCTGCTTTATGCATATACCATTTTGTTGTATCGTTAAAGTTAAATTTTTCCATAATTCTCAGTGGATCATTATTATTATTATTATTTCACTCCATTCGAGTTTTTTACACCTGCAGAAGCCGGTGGTTCACTGGAGACTGAGTGACAGCAAGTCTCCTTAGGTGTCCAGGACTCTTCTGAGTATTCCAGCCGATCTCAATAATGCTGTAGTCTGGATGGTCCCGGTTCTTCCTCCGATTTTTAATTCATCCAGACTCCTCTCTTTTCACTTCAGCGTTAGCTGACGGTATTTCATTCGAGGCTGAGTGACAACAAGTCTCCTCAGGTATCCAGGATTCTTCTGAGTATTCGAGCAGATCGCAGCAGTGCAGTAGTCTGGATGGTCTCAATTCTTTCTCTGATTTCCAATTCACCCAAATTCTTTTCTAGGGCTTTAGGGACTGTTTCAACGGCACCAATTACAATTGGTACTACATTCACCTTCATGTTCAACAGTTTCCTCAGTTCTCTGGCAAGGTCCAAGTATTTGTCTATCTTTTTGCCTCTATCATTTTCACTTGATGGTCAGCTGGAACGGCAGAATTCACGAGATGACATGTTCTCTTCTTCTTGTCGATCAATACTAGGTCCGGCCTCCTGGTCAGAATTAGGTGCTCCGTTTGTACCTCGAAGTCCCAGAGAATTTTTTTTTTATTATTATCGTCATTATTATTATTATTATTATTATTATTATTATTATTATTATTATAAAGAAAGAATAGTTACTTGAAACTTTATAATATATAATATATATATATATATATATATATATATATATAATATATTAATTTGAAAGCAATTACAATGCAAGTAAAAAAGAAAAACAAAAAGATGTTATTTTTTGTGTCCTATCGATTTCAAAGTAAACCTTTATCTAAAAGTTTTACTTTGAAATCGATAGGACACAAAAAATAACATCTTTTTGTTTTTCTTTTTTATTTGCATTGTAATTGCTTTCAAATTAATACATTATAACATACTTAACAATGCTTCAAGCAAATTACCAATTACTTTTATATATTATAATATATATATATATATATATATATATATATATATATATATAGTTATTATAATTAGATAATAATTCTTGAAACCGAACAACTATTGGAAACTTTTGCTATGAAAACATAAGTATTTGTTTGAGCGTTTCGTTTTACCTGTCTGTATTGCATGTGCATACATACAATTGTGCTCACTCTCCCTTTCAAAAATATGCCTTCAAACACACAAAAACACTATCACGCATATATAGAGACACATCTATGCGATTCTGGACACTTTACTTAGCCTATATACGAAATATAAGTTCAAATATTATTTCTTAAACGTACACAGACACATGCCAACACTCATCAGCTTTTCAAACTTTTAAAAATACAATATGTTACATGACTTACTAGACAAGAACCTTTTCACTTGCACGCATTTCTTACTTGGTATTTATAATAATAATGTTAATAAAAAAAAAAAAAAAAAAAAAAAAAAAGGTAGGAAAAATAAAACCTGTTAAAAAAAAAAAAAGATCTTTTTTTTCCCTGGAAGGTATAAACACCACGTTCAGGTTTTTAAGCAGGAACATATCCAGCGTCCGCATGTCTCGCAGAAAACAGCACCGGCACCGGCATCAGCAGCCCCAACGCCACCGCCGACGCTGCATGCATGTAATAAGCAGATGAATTTTCCTTTTTTGAGTATGGCTTGGCATCATGAAATGGCGTCAGGTAGATGAGAGCGTGTGTCTCCTTAATAATTGCAAATCTCTTCGTGGTAAGCCTTCGTCAGTTGCCCGTCTGAAGTGATTGTTTCGCAGGTGGATGATTGAATCACCTGCCACAGTTCCAAGACAAACGAACACTTCATTGCAAACAAGTGCGTCCAGAAACAGAGTTGAAGTGCAATGCTGCAATATGCGCATATATATATATATATATATATATATATATATAATATATATATATATATATATATATTCCTCATTTCCTATATATCGGTTTATGTATGTATGTATCTATCTATCTTTGTATTTTCCTATCTATCTATCTATCTATTAATTGATCGATCATACGTAGATATGTATATCCTATATATATATATATATATATATATATATATATATATATATATATAGTATCACGTCACTAGCAATGCAATACACACACATGTGGCAACATATATATATATATATATATATATATATATATATATATATATATGTGTGTGTGTGTGTGTGTGTGTGTGTGTGTGTGTATGTATGTATATGTATATATATAGAATAGATATAGGTATAGATAAATAAATAGATAAATAGATAGGAAAATATGTAAATAGTTAGATAGATTTATCAATTAATAGATAGATAAATAGATAGGAAAAGACAAAGATAGATAGATAAACAGATATATAGGAAATGACGAATAATATATATATATATATATATATATATTATATATATATATTCGTCATTTCCTATATATCTGTTTATCTATCTATCTATCTTTTCCTATCTATCTATCTATCTATATATCTTTTAATTTATCGATCATACATAGATAGTTAGATAGATCGATCAATTAATAGATAGATAGGAAAAGACAAACATAGATAGATAGATAGATAACCAGATAAATAAGAAATGACGAATATATATATATATATATATATATAATATATAATATATATATATAGGTATATGTAAAAACAAAATTTCTTTTGCGATGAAACAAAGAAAATACAGTGCTCAATCACAGTTTGTAAGAGCTAATATTTATTTATTTTACAATGTTTTCATAGATCAATGTTCATTATCAACGACCGCGGTTTCATGCCGAAGCAATCATCAGGTTGAAAGTAAGATCCAATGGTGTTTGTTGTGGTTCTTTACTCAAAGACACATTTAGGATTGTAAATAACGTCGGTTAAATTTTCCCGAACGCTGTTATTATTTTTAAAAAATTTGAATTTTTGAAGTAATGCCAACGAAGTTGCCTCCCTTTATCCGTTGAAAATGTATAGGGTGTTTTTTTAAAAAAATGTTTTATTTTTTTATTATTTTTTATTTATAAATTAATTCCGTTTGGCAAAGGGTGTATATGACTTCAAAAAATCATTTTAATATATATGGTAGAGTCTTTTAAGTTTTTATCCCACATAATATAAAGGTGGATGGTGTTGTAACTCTGTCGAAAAATCATTTTTTCACTGTTGAAATATTGGATATCATTGCAAATAATTGCTTTTTCACTGTTGAAAATATTGGATATCATTGCAAATAATTGCTGAATGGTGTTGTAGGAAGGTGTTGATACCCTGTCGAAAAATCATTTTTTCACTGTTGAAATATTTGATATCATTGCAAATAATTGCTGAATTTATTCTCAGGGTGGATGTTGAGTATCTCCTCTCCATGCATTTAGGAAGAATTTTCTTTTATGGGGACATTGTTTGAAGATTTCTGATTTTTTATTTAAACTTCTATTATTATTATTGTTATTATTATTAAAGGAAAACAAGTTTTTTAATATTCTAAATTTTTCGGTAACACATAAGTTGCAGTATTTGGAGCCATTTGTGTAGCATTTGGGATGATCTAAGATTTTCCACTCTATTTTGTGAGGTATATCTTTTTCTTTCAGTTCCCATATCCTTGTTGCAAGGGAAGTTGTTTCTCTTTTATCTTTCTTTCTGAAAGATTCCATATGGACGTAAAATCTTTGCTTGAAGTCACCCTGGGTCATCCCAACATATTTGTCCGTGCTTCTAGGGTGATTCGCAACTGTAGATGTTACCTTAGCCTCATATACTACTGATCTAATGTTACATTTCTGATTTAGAGGGCAGTCTTTTTTAATTCTACAAGAACATGAAGGGTTTAAGTTTGGTTTAGAATTTGATGTAATAAGTGATTTCATTGAGAGTCCACATGAGTAGCTAGTTTTTTACCGTATTTCTATTAAATATTTTATTATATCTATTTTGGGGTGGGAAGTGTTTATCTATTAAGTCTAGAAATTTTTTACCGACATTTGTTTTAACTGTTTTAGAAAAAGGGGGCGTAAACCAAATTATCTTTCTTTTTCTGTTCTTTGAATTATTATGTTTGGGGATGTTATCTATGTAGTATATTTTTTCTTTGAATCCGCTATTAAGTAATGCTTTATTGTAATATGGGGCGGCCTTTTCAAAAATATCTTTGTTGGATGATAGTTCTGAGATTCTACGGCTAATGTTAGGGACTAGATTTTTAAAACTAATGGTGGGTGGTTGGAATTTATATTAATGTATTTAAGTTTTTCATTTTGTTTGTGGTATGGCTTATACGTACCATTTTTAAGATCTAAATTGACATCTAGGAAATTGACATTTGTTAAGTTAGTATCTATAGTAATCTTGAGTTCCATATTATCTAGGTGTGTTATTATATCTTTACGTAATCTATCTAGTGATTTACCGGAACAGTCCCGTGAAATACAAATTCCGTCATCCCGGTAGAGTGCGAATGTGTGTTCAGGAAATTTCTGTTTAAGTGAATTTAATATATACAATCCTACTAAATCACAAATTCCCGCACTATCGTATCCCCCCATAGCGATGTCGAAATAATCTGATGGGTTAGATTTTTTTACCCAGGATTTACCTTCATTGAAAAGGATTGTCTTTCTTGCGTGCATGATTGTGTTAATTTCTAAACTATTTATTCGTTGGCATTACTTCAAAAATTCAAATTTTTTAAAAATAATAACAGCGTTCGGGAAAATTTAACCGACGTTATTTACAATCCTAAATGTGTCTTTGAGTAAAGAACCACAACAAACACCATTGGATCTTACTTTTCAACCTGATGATTGCTTCGGCATGAAACCGCGGTCGTTGATAATGAACATTGATCTATGAAAACATTGTAAAATAAATAAATAAATATATATATATATATATTATATATATTATATATTCGTCATTTCCTATATATATGTTTATCTATCTATCTATCTATCTATCTTGTCTTTTCCTATCTATCTATTAATTGATCGATCTATCTAACTATCTACGTATTTTCCTATCTATATATCTATTTATTTATCTATACCCATATCTATTCTATATATTATATATATAATATATATAATATATATATATATATATATATATATATATATATATATATGTTGCCACACGTGTGTGTATTACATTGCTACTGATGTGATACTATATATATATATATATATATATATATATATATATATATAGTCTTTTCCTATCTATTTATCCGTCTATTTATCTACGTATTTTACTATCTATCTATCTATCTGCCACACGTGTGTGTATTACATTGCTACTGATGTGATACTATATATATATATATATATAATATATATATATATATATATATATTATATATATACGTCTTTTCCTATCTATTTATCCGTCTATTTATCTACGTATTTTACTATCTATCTATCTATCTTTGTCTTTTCCTATATATATATATATATAATATATATATATATATATATATATATATATATATATATATATATAATATATATCTGTCTACCTATCTTTTCTTATTTATTCATCTATCGTTCTATCAATCTCTCTATCTCCGTATTTTTCTATATATCTATCTATTAATATATCTTCCACTTTTCCTGTTTATCCATCTATCTATATATCTATTCATCTATCTCTGTATTTTCCTATATATCTATCTATCTATCTATCTATCTCTATCTCTATCTCTCTCTCTCTCTTTATATAATATATATATATTATATATAATATATATATATATATATATATATATATATACCTTCGTCTATTCCTATTATCTATCTATCGATCTATCTATTCGTCTATCTAAGTATTTTGCTATCATCTATCGATCTATCTGTGTATCTCCGTATTTTCCTATCTATCTATTTATCTATCTATCCCTCTATCTGTCTTTGTCTTTTTCTAATTATCCATCTATCAATATATCTATCTGTCGATTTCCGTATTTTCCAATCTATCTATCTATCTATCTATCTATCTATGTATTTTCCTATTTATCCATCTATCTGTAAATATCATACAGTATGAATATCTAAGCTGGACATATTTCCCTATCAATCCATGTCCGTATTCCCCTATCTATCTATCTATCTATCTATCTATCTACCTTTGTCTTTTTCTAATTATCCATCAATCAATATATCTATCTGTCGATTTCCGTATTTTCCTATCTATCTATCTATCTATCTATCTATCCATCTTTGTATTTTCCTATTTATCCATCTATCTGTAAATATCACACGGTATGAATATCTAAGCTGGAAATATTTCGCTATCTATCTATCTATCTATCTATCTACCTTTGTCTTTTTCTAATTATCTTCTATCAATATATCTCTGTCGATTTTCCGTATTTTTCCTATCTATCTATCTATCTATCTATCTATCTATCTATCTATCTATCTTTGTATTTTACTATTTATCCATCTATCTGTAAATATCATACGGTATGAATATCTAAGCTAGACATATCTATCTATCTATCTATCTATCTTTGTCTTTTTCTAATTATCCATCTATCAATATATCTATCTGTCGATTTCCGTATTTTCCTATCTATCTATCTATCTATCTATCTATCTATCTATCTATCTTGTATTTTCCTATTTATCCATCTAGCTGTAAATATCATACTAAGATACGTGGATTAATAATTATAAATTCTAGTAAAAAAAATAAATAAAATAAACGAGAAAAATAAAATGCCCTCCAAACGGTATGAAAATTGTACTTTTGAAAAATATTGCTTGACGGGTTGGAGTTAAAAATTCAGTGTCAGAGGGTTTGTATCATAAGTAACTAAAATCAAATTCATTAAAGGAGTAAAAAAAAAAAAAACTATTGAAAATTGAGACTTTATCTGACCCTCTCAAATAAAATGTTGCATGCATCTATTAATTATTAATTAGCTAATTATTTTGAATATTTTACGTATAAATTTTGGACAAAATCTTAGCTATTTCAATATTTGTAAACTTTTTAGTTAACTTCTTGTTACTGAAAAAACGGAGGGACTAAAGTAAAAAAAATTGTTTTCAAAAGATTAATAGATATATAATACCGGACATGTATATTAAATATCATATCTAAGCTGGACATATGTTACGCCTGTTACCGTCAAGGAAAGCATAGTGTAAAAAAGACATGAATACGGAACGATAAATATACGGACAGATTATTGGCTAACCCTTTAAAGTTATTCTTTCCCAGGACAATTATTTTTAATTTTACCAGTAAGTAAATGATTTCTTTTACTTTAATACAAACCAAACAAGTTGTAGTAGGAGTTATCAAGATCTTATTCAAATGAGGACGTCATTCTTTTTGAACGCCCATTTATCCGAGAAACGGCACGAGAAGCGCTAGAAGAAGTATAACCTATCTATACGTATATAAAGGACAGGTGGTGTGTATGTATTATATGTCCGGAAGAAAATACGAAAATAAAATAATTTACGACAGAGTAAATATATATACACATACACTGTCATCAGATCTTGCTTTTTGAGCAAAATTAAGGAAGAAATGATTTATCTTCGTGAAGATGATTAAAAGAATAATATTTAAATTGTAGTACCATGGAATTTTTTTTGCATTCAATATTTTAAGGAGGAGATACTGGTGTTTTCATTGTAGAGTGTAAGGCGAATAAGACACGCCGGACTTCGCTGGAGAAGCAAGGATGAACTTATAAGTGACATTCTTCTGTGGAAGAGTTTCGTTTATTTAGTAGTAGTAAATTTTCTGGATTTTTATGCTCCCTTCTTCAGACTGTGTAAGGACAGTAGTGTAACCGTCACACAAACATTACTATTTTCTCTAGTTGTGGAGCGTCTCTCAAATATATTTTTTTAAATTCTTCTTTGGAACACTACACAATTCTCTGTATTATGACCGTGTTAACTTCAAATATCAAACATTTTACTCTGATGAAGGCCGTTATTCTTTGTATGCTTAAATATTTCAAAATTTACTATTATTATTATTATTATTATTATTATTATTATTATTATTATATTTTATATTTAAATTAATAATAAGTAGAATACATGTGTACATGAACAAACTCCTGGCCAAAACACGTGTTAGTAACTCATATTAAATTTATTTTATCCATTCAACGTTTTCTTTCCTTTATGTATTTTTCCTCTCAACACATTGTCGGATTCCTTTCCATTTTCAACTTCTAAATATATATATATATATATATATATATATATATATATATATATATATCAGCAGCAGTACCATGTTGCATCAGCAGCACCATGTTGCGCCAGCATTACGGATATCCATGAAAATCTCTCACCCACACTCTCTATCATTTATTGCTCTCGGGATATCCTCTCTGTTGCATCCAGTATCCGTACAGAGCTGGTCAATGTATGTCTTTGCTGGACGGCGCTGGACGGCCCACGCTGGACGGCCCACGCAGGAGTGCCAATTTAAACATAATCTGTTCCTGCAAATCTAACACTGAAAAAACACCATACAGAATTCAGGAATATTTATTTAGGTTCTAGATTGATATTGAAGCTTTTAAAGATTTTTAAAAAATTTTAAGTTAAGCAATGATGAGTCTGTTCAATACTTAATTGGGTGACCAATTGGGAGTTTTAATTGAAACATAATTTGTAACTTTTGTTCATGAGGTTACACTGTTTTGATTTTTATTGTTGAGAAAAAAAGAAAAGAAAACCTTATTAAAGTTACTTACCTGCGATTCCTGGGGCTGGGAAATTAGTCCGCTTGTCGGAGAGGGGCCGGGATAGCTCAGTCGGTAGAGCGTTCGGCTAGAAACCACAAGGTTCCTAGTTCGATACCGGTCCTCGCCAACTCAGCGTATGAGTAGCACAGGGATCTGTTCGGTAAAGTTAGGAGCTGATGGTAGGTGTGACACTCCACCTCAGACGCCAAAAACAATCTCCTTGGTCTAGCGCTATTAAAAAGGGGATATACTCCCTCGCTGACTAGCTGATACCGACTTTAGGCCGCCCGGCGACTTTTTTATGCAAATTTACTCTAAATTTTGATTGGTTGATACCTTTATATTAACCCTTCTCTTTGTTGGTGTTCGCAGTTATTTTTTCTCAACTAATCTTGTTATCAGTAGGCAGAGACAACTACCTCTACCAGACCTACGGAATTCTTAGGTCGCAACGAGACATTATTGCAACATTTTTACTAACTTCTAAATCAGGGAAGTTGCTTTTTTCCTTATTTTTCCCCACTATCGCAGGTAGTAGCACTTTTCGTGGTCGGCCACTCCCCAAGTGGTGATGTACCTTATTATTTTGTCGTTTTTTTTTTCACAGAACAAAGAAATGTACACATTCTGTAAAATAAATACAGATTTTTATCAAGTTAAAGGCTTTTTAGTTCATGGACTAAAATAAAATCATAAAGAAACAAAAATTTGCATCGAATTATCTTCACTTAGCGCTTATTTTATTTTTAGTATTCTTTATATATATATATATATATATATATATATATATATATATATATATATATATATATTTGCCAATAAAAATAAATATTGACTCTGAGGCCAATTCTGTATCCATTAATAACAGATTTTGGTTATTTCCTATAACTACAAACTGAAAAAGGGGAACCACTCCGATTGAATGATAAATTATTTATTTATTTATTTAATGTGTGTGTTAGTCATGCTTATGTAAATTTACTCTTCGTTTTGATTGGTTGACACCTTTATATTAACCCTTCTCTTTGTTGGTGTTGACAGTTATTTTCTCAACTAATCTTGTTATCAGTAGGCAGAGACAACTACCTTTACCAGACCTACGGAATTTTTAGGTCGCAAAGAGACATTATTGCAACCGTTTTATTAACTTCTGAATCAGGGAAGTTGCTTTTTTCCTTATTTTTCCCACTATCGCAGGTAGTAGCACCCAAGTGGCGATGTACCTTATTGTTTTGGCGTTTTTTTCCACAGAACAACAAATTAATACAGACAGCGCATTTTTTTCTTTTAAATATTCCAACTTTTGACTAGCAGCGTTCTGTTTTTGCTAACGGTCATTTCTTCCCGTCTTATTTTTGTTGAAAACCGATCCACATGCGGTCGATGCAAATATTACTTGGGTCCTCACATCATCAGTGAGGAGGGCCGATGTTGCTTTTTAAAACCGTAGTGAGAAAGGCCCCGAAATGGTTTGCACATTCTCTCCTGATGAGCCCATGCATTTATAAACATCCTTTGTTTTTTCAATATATCATATTTATATTCTGTAAAATAAATACAGATTTTTATCAAGTTAAAGGCTTTTTAGTTCATGGAATTCTTAGGTCGCAAAGAGACATTATTGCAACCTTTTTACTAATTTCTGAATTAGGGAAGTTGCTTTTTTTCCTTATTTTTTCCCACTATCACAGGTAGTAGCACTTTTCGGGGTCGGCCACTTCCCAAGTGACGATTTACCCTATCATTTTGGCGGCTTTTTCCGCATTATCCTTTCCATAGATTTAACGCATACGACTTTAAAAACAAGACGTGTAAGTTTACAATATCCGAAGTTATCTAAAATCCTTTGCTGTATATCTTAAGGATGATACACTCGTGTTTTTTTTTCAGAGTGTCTATGAATTTTTTGTTTCTCAGCTTTCACTGTTTTGATTTTTATCCTATCCATAGAACAAACGCATACGGCTATAAAAACAAGACATGTGTAAGTTCACAATATCCAAACTTATCTACAATCCTTTTGGCTCTTTACTGTATAATGCATAACAATGATTGTAAATTTACATCATTACTTTCCCCCGAGAAAGATCTTCTCTTAAATAAGAGATCTGAATTGTTAAACATATGCAGGCATGTAAATAAACATCTTTTATATTTATTAGCTCCAAGCCGATAAAAAAAGTATTTCTTTTCCTTTGATTTTATACCTTTCATGGGAAATGTATGACCCCACACCCACTAGGTATGGTTTCCTACAATGCGGGATGTTGTATTAAATACTTAAACCCGAAATTTGTTATAACATTAGGCAATGAATCCAAGTCAAATCATAACCTACCACTCCCAGATTTTAAAAAAAGACTGTCGTAGAGTAGCTAGCACCCCTTCAGTCTGTACAAAATGAACTGGCTCATAGCGTTAAAATAGCCTACGATTAATGTGGATTAACAAGCTGAATTATATTCAGACTTACATTATTGCGTTTGGCTATACCGCCTTATACCCTCCTCTATTTAGTGTAAGTTTTGTCTTGTTAATTCTTTGTACTTATTTGTTCTGTGTTTTGGATGTATCTTTTGGCACCTTGTGATGAATAAATGTATTAAGAAACATAATTCTTCTGTGTATCATTCCAACTCGAAAATACAACACACACGAAACAAGAAAATGCTTGTAATCCGATGTGATGGGGGAAGCCTATGTTTCATCTCATACAAACCTTATATTTTCTCATCAGATAGAGCAGAAAAATCTAACGATATGGGGTGTACAATACTTTATGAATCAAAATGAGCCCAACATATGATCTTTGCCTCTCTCCATAATTTATGTTGTTTTGAATTTTACCCGATCCATAGACTTTGAGGTGTATCGATTGTCTGCCCTTTTTGCGATGGACAAGAGTGCAAAAGAGTTATCTTCCCTTGGCGTAAGGATTTGCGACTAAGTGGCACAACTAGCTGGGTATTTAAACTCAGTCCGGGAATCTCTCTCTCTCTCTCTCTCTCTCTCTCTCTCTCTCTCTCTCTCTCTCTCTCTCTCTCTCTCTCTCTCTCTGGTCTGGCATCTACTAAGATGGACTAGACGTGTGGTGTCTTTGTCCATTAACGTGGGACTGGGATTTTCCCCCACTTTTAGGCTTGTACCCATGTGTGTACGTAGCCCTTTATATATATTTACCAACTCCTCTGCACGAGCAGGATGTGACACAAAGTCAATTTCTTAAGCAGAGTTCAACAGGTTTGAATTCAGAGTTTTCCTTCTCCTAGACCAGTTGCCTAACCAAGGTTAAAGAGCCCGGTTTGCCTTACTATTTATTCCTAGCTGGAGGGAGATTAGAACTCGGGACGACGAGTCCATTTCCCATGACTTTAACCATTGCACCACGCACTTCCATATGCAGCCCTGTATAGACCCTACCACCTGGGTCATGCACAACTAAGTGACTTGTATTTAGTAAGAACCATTTCTTACTTCCCAAAGACATTCGTTCTCACTGTTTGAATCTTGTTATATAGTTCTTGTTTCATGTGCTCAGACAATAAAATATGTACTATTCTTATATTGTACTTCTTTGTTATCTTTATGTTGTTTATTGATTTTAACGGCATATCAACCCGTCTGGGGTTACGTCATGCCTAACGATTAGGAAGTTATACATATCCTGTATTTCCCTTGGCGCAAGGATTTGCGACTAAGTGG
>CM042171.1:4994380-5011880 GCA_023376005.1 Doryteuthis pealeii | reverse complement strand
TCCAAGTGCACCAACTTATTATTATTATTATTATTATTATTATTATTATTATTATTATTATTATTATTATTATTATTATTATTATTATTATTATTATTATCATTCGTCGTCGTCGGACAATATTCGTTTTTTCTCATATTCTCTTTCTTCCTATATTCATTTTTGAACACGTATAATATCTCTTCTTCTTCTTCTTCTTCTTCTTCTTCTTCTTCTTCTTCTTCTTCTTCTTTATTTAATAATTTGTACACAATTATATGGTTTCAAGTATGTATTTACCAATCACTCCCCCCATGAGCAGGATGTGGCATAGGTTAATCATACTGCTGGTTTGCATTCAGAATGTTTCTTCGAGCGGATTGATTGCCTTGCCATGGTTAAAGAACCCAATCTGCCCTACTATCTATCCAAACCTGGGAATGGCAAGAACAAATGGATGCACACCTTTCCCAAGGGCATTAGCTCTATATCTCACCGTGTTCATTTTAAACGACGATGTTACAAAATAAGTAGATAAAAAATATCTATTTCTGTAATACGTTTAAAACTCTATTGATAATATATATATATATATATATATATATATATATATATATATATATATATATATATATATATTAAAGTCATCCAGAGACACCGTGTTTCAACGTTCCACGTCTAATCAGAATGGCTAGACACAACAACTACTTCTGAGCAGGTGCGAAATCTGATTGACTTTTCGTTCGCCAGATTCGTTAGCCTCTCGGCCATTTAGGAGCTGCTGTAAAGGGGGTAGTGGTTTTTAAACTATTAAGTGCATACGTTTCTTTATGAATTGTACGATCAGCAGAGAGATACAGTCAGTAAACAGATGATCATTGCTTTATTCTGGTAGTGAAAGTTCATTTAGGTTCGCATTTGTTTTGTTATGTACGTGTCGATTTATAACTCAGAACAAGCAATGAGCACTACAATCGCGCACCCACTTTAATATGTTTATAATAGGGAAAAATACAAAATTTAGTTTTTGATTTTGACTGATTAAATGAGCATCTGATGGTGAAGTTCCAGTCTTGGATCTCTGGGGAGTGTGGATTACCCCTTCATCACCATTACTCCCAGGTCCACTCTGACTCAGTGTGGTAGTACCTGTTAGGGTCCCATCTATGGGTTAAATAGAAAAAAATATGTTTAAAAATGTGTTTAAAAAGAAATTGAGTTCAAAGTAAAAAAGATTCAATACACATCAAAAATGAATGAACAAAACGTCTTCAGTATAAAATAACCCAACAAGGGTTGACATGACGTAAAATCCAACCACCTGATTAAATGATATAAACCAATAATTAAAAGTCAGTCGATTTGTAGAGTTCTTCACAGTTCTTCATACTTGAGTACAAAAGACACATTATGTTGAAATAAAAAAAAAAGTTTTCTTAGGCGAAATTTGAATTTAATTTTTTCCCAGTTATTACTTCTTATTAATACTAATTGTAAGGGGAAACATCTTATGTTCTAGGAGAAATAAGTAATATATATATATATATATATATATATATATATATATATACTGCACACAATGCAGAAATAGCGGATATGTGGGAGAAACATCAACACGCTTTAGACTAAGACTAAATAACCACAAATCCACTATAAATCTCAAATCCCCGCATAGTACAATAGCACTTCATTTTAACACCTTATCACACAACCTTACACACTTCAAATGCATTTTATTAGAACACGCATTTCCAACAACGCAATCTAGAAAACAATCAGAAACTAAATGGATTCTAAAATTACAAACGCACGTGAAGGGATTAAACGCAGACATCGGAATTCTCCGTTATTATAAATATTTCACAGACGCTGCCACTGTCAATAACAACAGAGACAAGAAAGCTGTTAAACAGTAATAGCATTAATTTGATAAAGGGTATCTAACGAACCTGAAAATTTATGACAAAAAATAATTTAAAAAATAAGTGAATCCAATACTCCATAATATCGAGTTCATTCATTTATATATTTTTAATGCTTCGTAATAACGCCCAACTTTGAAAAAACATTATATATATATATATATATATATATATATATATATATTATCGATAGAGTTTTAACGTATTACAAAAATAGAAATATAAAAAAATCATGAAACAATAAAAACAAAGGTGTCCCTTTTCTAATTTTAGTGGGAATCGTTGAAATTCTCTATCAACCTCTTCTTACACTTTTTTTTTTCTTTGTGTACGGAATATTTCTACATTTTTTCTATTATTATTATTTCATTTCATTTGATTATTTAAAAATAATAATAGTTTGAATCATGTACACATGGATAAACTCCTGACAGAAACACGTGTAAGCAATATTGATTAAAATATCCTATATTATCCATTCTATACTTTCTTTCCTTCATTCATTTTTTCAACATAAGGTCGGATTCACTTCCAGATTCTTTTTTAAATTCTATGTCGTAAGAAAGATTTCTTCTCCGGGTTTTTAATATATATATATATATATATATATATATATATATATATTACAAATCTAAAAGTCATGCGCACAGTACCGATATACATACACACACTCACATTCACACACATATATGTATGCACACACATACATTTATATGTATACATATATTGGCATATACACAACTCCCAAGAACCCTCCCTCACATATATAAGAGCATTCAAAAAATAACCCACCTCAAAGAGGTTTTTCACGGAACAAATGGACTTGCTACTACTAACATACTCTTCTACCCGGATTTTAGTAGCATGTCAAACCCTCAAAAATACTCCAATTTTTATAGTTCTTCCATAATGCTCCCTTTCAAAAAATCTAAAAGCAATTTCTTCAAATGAGAAATTTTCTCCTGACGATGACCTAAAGTCGAAACTAGTTGAGAATAAATAACATATATAAAAAATATTTCTGTTTGTCTTATTCCTTTTTGTTCATACTATATATATATATATATATATATTATATATATATATATATATATATATACACTATAGTGTGAGATGGTCACTGTTTCATTTGTAACATCTTCACCTGATGATTGCATAAAACCAATATGGTTGTGAATGTTCCTTTGTCACCTAAAAAATAGATATGTAAAATCTTTATATATTTATCTTATTATATATATATATATATATATATATATATATATATATATATATATATATATATATATATATACGTGTGTGTGTGTGTGTGTGTGAATTATATCACGTGTTTTCTTGATAGGATTCAAACAAAATTGAGAACTCAAACGTACATATAAAGATTTGCTTATGTATTTTACATATACAGATTATTATGAATATATGAATAGATACTTTCGTTTGGATATAAATTTATTTCGACATTTTCTGTCTCGTTAGTCCAGCCTTTTTTTTGTTTTGAAGACCTCACACCCGGTCTTATTGGTGTGATTTTTCACTTTATTTTCGTCTGTTTCACCTTTTTTTTTTCAATTCTACGTTTGTCAAATAAAATTCTTAAAAATAAAAAATAAATAAAATAATATATATTATATTTTATTTTATTTTCATGACACGAACGGGGGAAAATCGATAGTCCCATTTTAGAATTTTCTTTTTTTGAAAAATAAAACTGTTCAAAAAGTAAATGATATAAAGAAAAGCAACCAAAAGAGTTAACTAAACTAATATATTAAGTGTGCTCAATATTTTGCATAATTGTAGGTGTCGTAGGGCTTTTGACAAGCCCTGTAGCAAGTACTCTGAGGGAATGGAAAATACAAGTGACGGTTACTGGGCCCAACTGACCCCAGAGGCGAGAATATCGCAAGTCCTATGAGATTTAGTTAGTTAGTCAGTTTGCAGCCAAACCCTGGGTGGTACAGACGTGTCCTACTTCTGTTGTGACTCCCCGCGATGAGTAAGAACGGCTAAAATAAAATATTTGATCAAAGTCATGCATCTTGTTCATTATTTATTAAATGACTTAAACGCATGTCCTTAGTTAAAAGACTAGACAACGAAGATACAAAGAATAAAACAAGAACTTAGACGTAGACGATCATGGCCGGGATAGAAGAGAAGAAAAAGTGAAGATCCAACATAGCCACTAGACGAAGAACAGCCAAGTAAGTTATCTCCTCTCTCTCTCTCTCTCTCTCTCTCTCTCTCTCTCTCTCTCTCTCTCTCTCTCTCTCTCTCTCTCTCTCTGATGCCTCTACTCTCTCTCTATCATATAAGAACTCTTGTTATGTACCCGAGAAAGGGGTACGTAACACAAGGTTCTGGGTTCAATACTGACCCGTTGGTGAAAGCGGGAATCTCACACGTCATGGGATTTGACTAATTAGGTCCTCAGTTACAGCTAGAATGTGACGCTGCACAGACGAGTGACTGTGGCTGGGCTCGCTCCGCGTGAGGAATTAGAAAGGGCAGATAAAACTTTGATCAAAGCCATAAGTCTTGTTGATTAGTTATTACATGACTTATACACATGTCCTTAGTTAGAAAATGAAAAAACAACAAGAGAAGACTAGACAAAGAAGTAAAGCAAGAACTTAGACGTAGACGATCATGGCCAGAATAGAAAGAGAAGAAGAAGTGAAGATCCAACATGGCGACTAGACGAAAAGAACAACAAAGTAAGTTATCTATCTATCTATCTATCTCCCCCTCTCTCTCTCTCTATATATATATTTATATATTTGATGCCATTCTCTCCTCCCTCTCTCTCCCTCTCTCTCTCTCTCTCTCTCTCTCTTCCTCTCTCTCTCTCTGATGCCTCTCTACTCTCTCTATCATATAAGAACTATTGTTGTGTACCCAACGAGAAAGGGGTACGTAACAAATATATATTAAGAAAAAAGCTAATTTGAGCCGGACACTATTTTCTAGGTTTTACTTTAAGGATCTTTAGGATAATCCTGGATTCTATCCCTTTTAGCCTTTATATATATATATATATATATATTGTACAATACATTTAAGTTGCCATTGTTACCATTGGTTTCCAGGCAGCATGTTAGCCACCCTTCTTCAAGACAACACGCCTGTTAAGAAATACAGTGAATGTCAATTCATTTATATATGCACGTATTTTTGTTGTTAGTGGTGGTATCTTCTTATATTCCCGCGTTTTTTTTTGTTTTTTTTTGTGTAAATTTTTGCGTGTATCTTGACCTTGTTGGGTTCGTCTGTTTCAGCACGCATCCTTTATATTCCGCTGCTGTCTCTCTCCTTGCTTTTCCTTTCATCTGCTTATCTTGATGAAGGTCAAGATTTCGTCGATTCCGGGTCTTTAATTTGTTAATTCGTTCATGTTTGAGTTTTTGGTTTCGCTATTTAATAAATACAGCTCTTACACATGTAATCAAACATTTTATATTCAATTTTACAAAACTAATAATGGACTACCTATATATATATATATATATATATATATATATATATATATATTGCAGTCTCCCGGATAATGAAAACACCTACATAGGTTTTACCTCAACGACATTGTCACGTCGTTTAACTCTTCATTTAACAGATAATAGCTCCATTTCACAACACCTAGAATTACATTAATGCCCCCTCTCTAATTACCGAAATATCTTAACGGAAAATACACACATTCTGCACAAAGAAAAATAAATCCAAATACTAGAAGCTTTATACATAAAATAAAACAAACCATCCTTATCAAAATTAATTTCCAATGAAATGCACTACACACATTTTAAAATGCCTATATCACCTTTTCCATCAATTCTTCCCCTTCCAGCCTCCGCATCCATTGATATAATTTGAAAAACTGGAACACATCACCCCTGATGATGGCACTTCGAAGTGCCGAAAGTACTCGGGACATGAACTTTGGTGGACTAATCCACGAATTCCACCCAAATAATAAAGAGTCGAACAGAAAACTTGAAAAAATCACAAATAAAATTGTTAAACAGGAGATGTGTCTTTTTTTTAATTCAACATGCATAAATGAAAAAATGCTGCCCAAATACACACAGCTATATATATATATATATATATATATATATATATATATATATATATATATATATACATGGGGGGGTGCGGTGTCATAAACACATCGTTATGAAATGTTTTTTCATCACCGATCATTAGAGCAGGGTAAAACCAAAAACATAAATGAATGTTTACTAACCCTTCTGCAAGTTTCATGTACTTTTGAAAAAAAAATACAATCATCAGTAGGTAGGTGGGGTGTTCCACGTCAGATACAAAAACAATCTCCCAGTCCTAGCGGTAGTGAAAAGGGATTAACTCTTTTACTGTCCGGCTACGACCGACAATAGACCGCTCCGTCTACTTTATTTTTACGACAGAACATAATTTATTACATTTGTTATCATCTTTTTATGCCGTGTTATTTTATTTACAGTAACAAAGAATTAAATGTACTATATGTAGTGCCATTGTTCTCTCAAACCTCCTGTACAGTGCAGAAGCCTGGACGGTATACAAAGCGGTTGCGGACAGACTACATCTCTACCACATGCGTCACTTACGCAGTATATTAAATATCAAGTTGTGGCAACATGTTTCGAACATGACCACCCTGAAGAGAAATGGGTACCCTGTAATGCATGACATACTTGTCCAACGCAACCTGAGATGGACTGGCCACTTAAACAGACTTGGGGATGATTGGCCACTAAAGCAGATTTTGTACTTTCAACTGTGAGAGGGATCACGTAGAATCGGTAGACCGAAGCTCATGTATAAAGACAACATCAAAAGAAACCTGAAGGACTTGAACACCCCTATAGGTGAAGAATAATTAAAGTCCAATTACCGTCGAACTGGGAAGACAAGGCAGCAAACGGTTGTAACTCAATACAATCCCGAAAGCCACAAAGTCCACTGCAAAATGACAGAGTATATATAAGACTCCACAATGTAATTCAAATCAAGCAGTCAAGCAGGCAATCAGAACTCAAGGAATGGAATCACCCAAATCACCCAGATTCATGGATGGATCATACTTGAGTCCTATTTATACCAACTGTCTTGGACACTGCTTGAGTGGTACTTAGCTGCTGTTATTCAAACCAACAGTAGACTAACTGACTTCAATAATAGGCAGTTGGCAAGATGCAACCAGAGACCGAATCAATTGGTGGAAAAAGATTCGTGTGCTGTCATGATAGGATACAATGAACAGCAAGTAGAATAAAATAAAAATGAAAAACAAAAAACAAAAAATGTTGTCTTTTCTTTGTGGGTGTGACTGGAACGGATTAATATCATTTCAGTTAATTTCAATGGAAATAATTGATTTGATATACTAGGAAGTTGATTCACGAGAAGAACGAATCAAATTCATATGTCAGGATACGACTGTATATTCTGAATTAAATAAGATGAATATGAATATATTTCTTGTCAAAAGAGGTTCTTAGGTACAAAGACAACATGAAGAAAAACCTGAAGGACTTTAACATCTCCATAGGCAGTTGGCAATGCCCAACCAGAGACCGAATACACTACAGGAACAGGATTCGCGTGGTGTCATCATCGGATACGATAAACAGCAACTAAAAATTTTAAAAATAAAAGAAATAGTGTTGTCTTGGAGGGTGGAACGAATCAAATTCGTATGACAAGATACCACTGTATATTCTGAATTGAATAAGATAAACATGAATATATTTCTTGCCAAAAAAGTAAAAAAAAAAAATATTAAAGAATTTTATACATTATTTTTCGCAGCGGAAGATAAACTCGTCTTATCACTTTGTCGGTGGAAGAGGGTTAGTCCCCCCACCCCAAGAAAAACGATTTATAATGCAAATAAACTTCATGCCAAAAATAACAGAACCCATATATGGAAGAATAAATTTAAAAAATATGTTCAGAATTTTAATCAATTTTGTTTATTCAACTTTCTTACATTTGAATGAGAAAATATAAATCTTTTACATACAATGAACGATTTTTCAGTTGGTTTCGTTTATAGCATATCAACCTCAGTCGGTCATTTAATGCCAATAAGGTTATGAAATAAAGTAATTCTTAATGGATACTCATATTTTCAAATACATTTTTCTATTTAAGCTATAGATGGGACCCTAACAGGTACTACCTCACAGGGCCAGAATGAACCAGGGAGCAATGATGATGAAGGGGTGCTCCACATTCCTGAGACCTCCAGAACGGTGAACTCAGCATCAGATAGTTTAACATCATTTCCAGGACATGAAGACCCTCGGTCATCGTCTTCTAGCATCCATATCATAAAAAGGGTTGGGGCTTGCCATAAGAGCAATAAGATGGGGGAAAATCAAAATTAATTAACGGCGTGATCTCAGGAGACCATCCTCCCAGTCAACACCTACCCTCTTGATTTAAAGGGTCAGGGCTGTTTTTACTGCCTAGTGCCTTACACGCCCCCTTAAGGAGGAATGCTGACGAAATCTATGCATTTTTGCGCCTGCCATCCCATGAGCCCCGGTTCGTGGGTGTCCCCACATTAATAGGGCCTTGTGCCTGGCCCGCATACGTGGGATGCGAGGTAAATACCGACATACTTACCCGGCCCTCGGACTTGTGTCAATTTGACTGGTAAGATATAAAATATTAGCGTGATCCCATGGGTTATCTCCCCCTGGCAGCAACTGCCCCATCGTCTAAAAGGTGCACAGCTGGTGTTATGGTCTGGTGCCTGAGTCGCCTCAAAAGAGGAATGCTGAAGGGTGTAACACGATGAGTTCTTTTGTTGGCGTCAACTAATTTTTAACGAAAAAGGAAAAATGTAGAATACTTTTTTGTGTTTGTGTCGTTGGGTTTGTTTAGGTGTAAAATGAAAAAAAATCAAGTATATTTTTGGTTTTGAATATTTTTTATACATAGAGGAAAGGTTGCAGTGTTAATATTAAAAGATTTGACATGCCTGTCAGATCAAAAGGGTGACCTTGTGGCTCACACTTAATTCACCCAAGTTCGATGTCACCTCAGTCCGATGACACAGATATAGATACAATTGTTTATATTAAAATAATTCTCGTTTTAAAAAGGCGAGCAGACAGCCAGGAACGCAGAGACTGACACAAACAGTCGGGCCCCGGGGATGGCCGAGTTTGGATCGAAAAACGAAATTTGTCACTGGCTACGGGGATTTCTTAATTAAGAGGGTTGCAACTAGAAAAATTGACTTTTGCTGCTAGAATTGATTCCAGAATTTCGCATGAAACAAAACGCCAAACGAAGCTCATCGTGTTTTTATTTATCCAAACAAGTGTGCAAAACATACTCATATATTACTCCTATATAGGGAAACCATCTGCGCTCACGTAATGTATGTTAAGATAGTAGATAGCGAAGAACATTGGAAGAGAGGACATCTTAAGGAATCAGCTCATAATATAGGCTATAGTTGTTGGATTTTTGTTGGATATAAGGCGTGTGGTAGATACCTACTCCTAAATGTAGACTCGTTGACTACCACGTGACCACCGAGGATTCCTATTGTCCAATCACTGGCAGTGCTGCTGCTGCTGTTGTTGTATTTATGCTAGTCTAATTCTTAACCTTGGCTCATAGCTATTTGGATTATCTTGGACGTCGGACTTACAAAGAATACTATAACACCTGATTCTTATTGGCTTGCTTACTTACTTATTACATCTGGAACCAAGGATGCCGGTCAAATACTTAACGTCTATAACTAGAGGGCACATCGACCGAAACGTTGAGAGATAACATTAAAGATGAGGACAATAGTCCGAATAATCCAAATAAACCAAAAAACCTCCCATTTGAATTCTTTGTTGTCCTAGATAAACAACCAGAAGTAACAAGGCTCCCGACTCCGACAAGAAATACCTGAAGAAGGCCGGAGGGCACATCGACCGAAACGTTGTACAGATAACAAGAAAGATGAGGACAATAGTCCGAATAATCCAAATAATCCAAAAATCTTCCCATTTGAATTTTTTGTTTTCCTAGATAAACAAATAAAACTAACAAGGCCCCCGAGTCCAACAAGAAATACCTGAAGAAGGCCAGAGGGCACATCGACCGAAACGTTGTACAGATAACAATAAAGATAAGGACAATAGTCTGAATAATCCAAATAATCTCTAAATATAATTTCATTGCCCATTTTGGATATGAATTACATTATAAATTATATTATAAATTATATTCCCACTTCGTCTTCTGCTTCCGTTCCTCCGCCACGTAGTCATGGCAGCACTGTATTTGACACATCTATCGTAATTTTTGATAATCGGTCATTGCCTTTATGATAAATGTCATTTATATTATTCGCAAATATGTTCCTTAAAAAACGTCCCACCTCGATTTCTCTCATAAATGATGTCAACCATCTTTCTTATTGCAGGTGACAGCTTACGAGATTGGGTTTCGAGAAACGAGAGTGAGATTTCAACAAGGAATTGGATGCCTTAATGAATATTACAAGAACTAATGAGACCAGGTTATCGTTTATTTATTGGATGGACGACGAGATCTCGTCTTGTTAATGGATTCGTGTCAGAATGTATCAGAGCAAAATCGTAGAATCGAGCGAGATTAATACAGAACCGTAAGAGTCAGATATCACATCTCGTTTAAACACAGAAAAATATTACATTTAGGAAGCTCTATCATTATCTGTTCCTCTCTCTCTCTCTCTCTCTCTCTCTTCTCTCTCTCTCTCTCTCTCTCTCTCTCTCTCTCTTCATATGTAAACACTATATATACTAGTAAATATATGCACCCTCCGCCGGGTACAATTATTTAAGTTTTAATGTAATAAGATATTATATATGATATTTATTATATTTTATATTTATTTATATACCTATGTATGTATGTATCTATCTATCTGTTCTCGTCCTTTTCTTAATCTGTTTATTCTCTCTCTCTCTCTCTCTCTCTCTCTCTCTCTCTCTCTATCTATCTATCTATCTATCTATCTCACACAACACACACACACACACACACACACACACACACACACACTCACGAGCTCGCTCGCTCTCTCAGTTGTTCTTTATCTCCCTATATCACACTTTCTCTCTCTTTCTCTCTTTCTCTCTCTCTAACTTGCTCTCTCTCCCCTCTCTCTCATTTGCTATTTATCACTCTCTCATGCTCTCTCTCACTCACACACTCTCTCTTTCTCTCTATCACTTGCTATCTATTCTATCACTCATGATCTGTCTCTCTCTTTCTCTCTCTCTCTCTCTATATATATATATATATATATCATGGTCTCTCTCTCTCTCTCTCTCTCTCTCTCTCTCTCTCCACTGTACCCTCTATCTCTCTCTGTTTTGGTCTCTATCTTCGCTACTGCTCTCTGTCTCTCACCCTATCTCTATCTCTCATGCTTTCTCTCTCACATGTGCTCCCTCTATCACCCTCGTACTTTTTATCTCACTATCTCTCACTTGCTCCTCTCTCTCTCTCTCTCTCTCTCTCTCTCTCTCCTCTCTCTCTCTCTTCCACTTGTATATAAATAATATAAAATATTATATTAAATTAGAATGGCTAATGAAACTAAATAAGAATTTCTTTCCTTCATTTCTCATTTCATATATATATATATATATATATATATTATATATATATATATATATATATATATATATATTATTTAGGCAGGTATTTTTAAACACCCATGAATATTTCTTCTCCATGATGTTCAGTTGTAGAAGTCTTCTCGTTGTTTTTCGTGGATTTAGTCTACAACTGAAGATCATAAAAAAGAAATATTCCGTGATCTTTAACAATACCTTCCTAAATGATACTTTGCTCCCAGAATACAGAATATATATATATATATATATATATATATTATATATATATATATATAATTCAAAAGTCCAAAGAAGAAATCTTCCTTATGACACAAGAGTTTTATTTAAACAAACTAAGTCGCAGTTTGAAAGCTCAATGTGAGCTCTTAATGTTAGAGCCACAGAGCAAATATAAAAAAAAAATTAAAAAATTTGATACAGAAAAGAGATACATCTTTCGCTGACCGATTTTTTTGTGGCGGAAGAGAAACTGCAACATATTTTTTTTTTTTTCCTTTTGCAACATGAAGGATTACATTTGGAATTCATATCACAGGACTACAAAATTCTAAAAAAATAAAAAATATATATAATAAAAAATCTGTTTTCAAATGCCTTAAAGTAATAAAAAATTCATTATTCGCATCTGATGAGTCGGGAGATTTAGACTATTTGTCTAAGCTCCCTGAAATAGACTATAATGCTAAATCTCTAACTCTTTTGTTATTTCTTTACTCGTATATAATATATATATATTATATATATATATATATATATATATTATATATGTGTGTGTGTGTGTGTTGTGTGTGTGTATGTATATATATATATTATATATATATATATATATATATATTATATATTATATTCTATATTTTAGCAGCAATGTAGCATTTAGAATGTTATTGCTAAATATCAATATATTGACGGGCATTGCTGGAGAAGTAAGGATGAACTCATAAGTGACGTGCTTCTATGGATATGCTAGTACGGGTCGTCCAGCAAGGACATACATAGACCAGCTCTCTGCGGATACTGCATGCTGTGCAGAGGAAGATCCAGTGTCAATGAATGATAGGGATGGTTGGTGAGAGATCGTCATAGATACCCATGCTGATGATGATCATGATATATATATGTGTGTGTGTATATGTGTGCTCGTGTGTGTGTCGCGTGTGTGTGTGTGTGTGTGTGTGTGTGTGCGTGTATGTGTGAGGGTGTGTAGCATTATTCATTAAAAAGTTGTTGAAATTTTTCTTTCAAAACTTGTAAGAATTGTCTTAATCTTATCAAGTAACAGCCAAAAACATAAAAAAGTAGTAACATAATGAACACCCTTGGTAATGTATGGCCGTGATCACATACAGACCCAGCACTTACGTAAAAAAAGGGGCAGGGTCTGGTTTATTGCCAGGTGCCTGAGATACTCCAAAAAGGGGAATGCCGAAAGAATCACGCATTTTTTTTTGCATTGGTCATTGCATGCGCTTTGGTTTTTACGTAGCTTCCCACATTTTAAATGTCCTTGTGCCAAACCGGCCCTGTGGGTGTTCAGTAAAAAAAAAATACTTACTTAGAGGTGTTCTGGAGACTTTAGCAGTCGTGCCGACACCGAGGCTCAAGTGAAACACCACCAGTTAAAACCAGTGTGAAAAAAGCCTGCACGCAATGGGAAGCTAATCACTGCGCGAAAAACACTTTGAGCGAATTTGACATTTGCAGAAAGATATTTATGATTCTAACTACGGCGTGTATAGGGTCATTGAATATACTAAGAAAAGTGTTCGACATTTGAAGATAGATGCTCTGACACCATCAGGAACGACAATGGACAACCATCTTATGCAAAACGACGTGCACATGCATGCAACAGCTGCAACAAAGGCAATAATGATTTTCTCCCTGGAGATAAATGTTATATGTACAGAGCAGAATCGGTGTGGGAAAATATGACTCAAAGATACCTTTGAGATACAAACAAATTATATAAAATCTACCTGGGTTAGCTCAGTCGGTAGAGCGTTCGGTTAGAAACCACAAGGTTCCTAGTTCGATACCGGTCCCCGCCAACTCAGCGTATGAGTAGCACAGGGATCTGTGCGGTAAAGTAAGGAGCTGATGGAAGGTGTGGCGCTCCACCTCAGATGCTAAAAACAATCTCCTTGGTCTAGCGCTATTGAAAAGGGTATAGACTCCCTCGCTGACTGGCTGATACCGACTTTAGGCCGCCCCGACTTTACTTTACTTATATATATATATATATATATATATATATATTATATATATATATGAGAAGTAAACAAACAGACGATGTTTGTGATATGGCTATTTTCAGCCGACAATATTTGGGAGAATATGTGCTTAATTGAAGTCGAACCTAATTTTTGAAATTTAATAAATTAATAATTAATTAATTAGGCGGGATTACCTATTTAAATGTAAGGCTAAACATTTTTCTCGATTTGTTTAGCCTTACATTTAAATAGGCAATCCCGCCTAATTAATTAATTATTAATTTATTAACTTTCAAAAATTAGGTTCGACTTCAATTAAGCACATATTCTCCCAAATATATATATATATATATATATATATATATAATATATATATGCATATCTATTAATAATGGAGATTCGTTTCCGGTTCTTGTCTGTAACAAAAACTACATCACTGCGTACGTCACTCTCAGTGGGGTTATCAGTCACCTAAAATTGAGCACTTTTTTCCCCATCAGTAAATTCAAGACATTAGAATCCATGAGAAAAAAAATCCAATAAAATCAATAACTTAAATTTTCACCAAGATACGTAGACTTATACCCGAAATTTTCATAACATAGAATAAATACACTCAAAATTTGAGCATGCAACATTAGACAGTCCTCATTGTTTTTTTAAAACAAGTTTTAATAGATACATCCCCAGTATCATATATTTATATATAGTTTGTTTTGTTTTAGTAGATATTCAAAGTTAATAGACCTTAGTTTCGATTTCAAATTGTTTTTTTTTTTTTTTTTTTTTTGTCTTTTTACTTCTTTAATAAATTTGATGATTTCATGATTTATGCTTCAAATTCTCCGACATTTAATTTTTAACTTCCACCTCCTCAAGCAATATCTTTCAAAAATGTATTTTTACATCGCCCAGAGGGCGTTTTTTATTTTGCCAGTATATGTATATGCATGTATATATATATATATATATATATAATATATATATATAATATAAATATTTATAGATAGATAGGTAGATAACAATAGAATGATATGAAGGCAAAAAGCTAAACACACATACTCCCCCATATATATATATATGTGTGTGTGTGTAAAGGTAGATGGATATATAGTTATATAAATAGATATACTGATAATGGTGGCATATGTAGCAAGAAAATGTTAACTTAATACAAATAGAAACTATAGAAAAAATGCATAAATATAAAAGAGACAAGCAAAAATTAGAGAAAGGGGACTGAGAGACAAAGTGAGTGAGTGTGAGAGAGAGACAGAGACAGAGAGAGACAGACAGACAGACAGACAGACAGAGACAGAGAGAGACAGAGTAGAAACAGAGAGACTGGGAGGAAGGGGATAGAGAGACAAAGTGCGTGAGGGAGAGACAGAGACAGAGACACACAGAGAGAAACAGAGACTGAGATAAAGACAGGGTATAAACCGAGAGACTGAGAGAAAGGGGACCGAGGGACAAAGTGAGTGAGTGAGAGAGGGGGAGAGAGGGGAGAGAGAGAGAGAGAGAGATGGATATGATATTTACAAAAGGCCTTAGCAAACTGATAATCCCAAGAGGCAATAGTAATTTTACTACCGCAATTATTGGTCTAATAGAAGAGCCTTATCCCGTATCTTGTGATACAATTAACAGACTAACGTTATTTGCAACGCAAGGGTAAAGAAAGACAATTGCACAACACGATTATTGACTTAGTTCATTATATATCATATCCAAGCCCTATGAAAAGTCACGATAATATATATATATATATATATATATATATATATATATATATATGAGAAAGAATGAATAAAGAAAAGAAGGTACAGAATGGATAATAAATGATGAATTTAATCAAATTATTATCCATTCTATTTATTCTTTCTCATATCGTCGGATTCAATTCCAATTCCATTTTTACATATATATATATATTATATATATATATATATATATATTGTGTGTGTGTGTGTGGTGTGTGTGTGTGTGTGTGTGTGGCCATCTTTTTAATATCCGGCTGGAATTTGTGTATGAATCCACCAAAGGTTTTACCATGAGCGCTCTCAGCACAACTTCGTCCCATCATCAGGTGTGGAAGTGGTGAAATATTTCAATTGTTTCTTTTTAAACAAAGCAGTAGGAATTAATAGTAGTAGCTGCACACAAGTTTATTCTAAACAATACATATATATATATATATATATATATATATATATATATATATATATATATATATATATATATATATATATAAGAGATATATCCAAAACTTGGTAGTAAGGGATGATTCTATATGTGATTTCTAAGATCCACTGTATTATTATTGTATGATCCAGTATGTATAAATACAGTGAATCTTTAAATCACTAAAGAGAGCTCAATGTATAATAAACTTTTTAGATTATATACAGAGCAATATTTATCTTAGAAAGGAAGGAAAAACTCACCACCGTAATTCCATAATAAATTTATTTCCACCAAAATTGGGGCCTTTATAAATCTAAGTTGATTTAATATAGCTCCCAAAAATTTCGTCTCATCAGATCGAGGTAATTTGAAGTGCATAACTGAAAAATGTTACTTCTAAAAAAAAATTAAAAAATTTTTTTTTTTTTACATTGTAAGACTGTCACCATGGCGACAGGAAGTCAAATGAGAAAAAAGGATACTTTTCAAGGTCTGGTTTCTTAGCGGGATGGTAGTCATACAAAATTAAACTATGAATTAAACTATTAAATGAGTCTGAAAAAATATAGAATAAGGATAAACAAAAAAAATAATATATAAAATATAATATATATATATATATATATATATATATATATATATATATATATTTTATATAGTGCTAAGTTTTGTAAGAATTGTCTAAGTTTTGAACTCCATTTGCCAAATCCATTTTCTTACAGCCATAACAATTTAAACCCCCTCTCTCTCTCTCTCTCCTCTCTCTCTCTCTCTCTGTTTCTTTATTTGTTTTCCTAGCTTTCTATCTCTCTATCTGTCCCTCTCACTATATATATAATATATATATATATATATATATATATATATATATATATATATATATATATATATCACTCAATTTTGGCAAAATTTGAGGATGAAAAGTAATTTATTTAACACATACTATCCTTCTTTTAACAAAGATAAAGCTTGTTTGTCAACACACTTAATCAATTATTGAAATTTGACATTTTATTCGTGAACATTTCAGATAAAAATGTAACTAATTACTGCATAACAACACGCGGGCCCATTGATCACCCAGTTATATATAATATATATATATATATATATATATATATATATATATATATATATATATATATATATATATATATATATATATTTATATATGCATATATATATATATATATATATATATATATATATATTCACATATATATTTGTATGTATATATATATATACATATATACACACATATGCACATATATATATATATATATATATGTGTGTGTGTGTGTGTGTGTGTGAATTTGATATTTCCTTTTATTTCACATATATATGTATATATATACGTGTGTGTGTGTGTGAGTGTTTTGGAATTCATAAACATATGAGGCATAATGTATGTAAATGCAAACGACTCTATCATTGCTTACGCCCCTTCAGCCATCGGAGTGTAGGATGGGTGGGGCCTTATTCCATGGCTCATACAACGCCCAAACCCCCACCCGCCTCCTTAAATTCACTGGTATGATGCGTCGGT
>CM042171.1:4984380-4986880 GCA_023376005.1 Doryteuthis pealeii | reverse complement strand
GAAAATAGACTGGATGAGAGCTGCTCAAGGATGCGGCATGTGATCTTGAGCAAATCATGGAAGCGACATCCCACAAGACAGCAGCTATACGGCCAGCAGCCCTCTGTTACACAAACCATCCGAGTAAGGCGAACAAGACATGCCGGACACTGTTGGAGGAGTAAGGGTGAGCTAATAAGCGACGTCCAGCGAAGACCTACACAGACCAACTATAGACAGATGTTTCTACTGTTCTGAGTGATGTTACACACGCTAAGAAATAAACAAATTAAGAGTTTCATCTAAACTTTCGCTTATTTGTGATGAAGCCTTTGAAAAAATTACATGGTTTGAAAAATAATAAAATGATTTTTTCAAAAATGTACGTTTTGTGATGTTTCACCAATCTTTAAGGAAATCATGAGAAAATTATGCAATTAATGAATTTCGTTTCTCTCTCCCCCCTCTCTCTCTCTCTCTCTCTCTCTCTCTCTCTCTCTCTCTCTCTCTCTCTCTATCTATCTATTATATATATATATATATATATATGAAAGAAAGTGTGGTATGTACGTGTCAACGTATAACTCAGAAAAGAGATGTCACTCAGATTCGAATTCCTAAAATCCCTATAACTAAGTAACACACCAAATTTTGTTATTGATTTTTATTGATTAAGGGATATAATTAATTATTTTTTTAAAAATCAAAAGATTTTCGGAACGCATCGTATAGCTGCTCTTGCTGTCGGTTATATCATCAGAAGCTGGTTGCTGGCTGATGGCTATATCAGCAGTGATTCGAAATTGTCTGCTACAACTATTACTTCGTGTTTGATCTTCTTAATAGTAAATATTTCTCTATTTCTGCTAAAAATCAATAATTGTTAAATTATTTGTGGAACTAAAAAAAATCATCTTTTCAAACCAAGCGCATCTTTTTAAATGTAAAAAAAAAAAAAAAAAAAAAAATTGTAATACGAAAAAAATTACATATATGAACAAACAAAATTGAAATGAAAACATTTTTATCAATATTTTTTAAAGAATACTTTCATATTTCTTAGAATAAAATATATCCATTTTTAATCAGTGAAACTCAAAATTAAAAAAAAAAATTAAAAATAAAATATTCATAAATTAAATTTGAATTATTACGTGAAATATTCCACCGACAAATAATGACAATGTTTAGTTATCAGCTTCTTTGTTACTGTTGTTTTAGGTCTCAAAAAAAATTACAATGTTACATTTTATCACTAACTCAACAAGCAATTAAAAACTTCATTTAAAATTGACTTACGAACAAAAAGGTTTTAGAAAAATTCATTCAAAACATTCGCCAGTTACAATTAAAAATATTATTCTAAATGTAAATAAAAAAATAATTCAAAAATTCTTAGCGATTAAAAAAAAGAGTCGGATATGTACAATAGGTACCACCAATTTGCCCTGTGAAAGTTACCCCCCTATGTTTAACCCAATGAAACTTGCATAACGGTTAATATTATCTTGAATTTTTTTCTGTCCATTCAAAAGAAGAAACATAAAAAAAACTCCCGATGATCTTTGTAAAAAATGTCAGCTTAGGGAAATAATGAAAATTATGAACGAAAACAATGTTTTCATTTTCGTCCCGTTAAATTAATTGAAATGTAACGTAGCCAAAAACAAGTTACGACTAGTTTTTTTTTTACTCTATAAAAAATCAATTAATGGTCCGATTTTCACAAACATTTCTATCATTACTTACCTTTTGATGAAAAGATTTTGAAATAATTTATTCCTCAAATATATTTGGGAATGTTTTTATGAAATATGAAAAAATTAACCCACAAAAAACGATTTTTCATTTTTTTTCTATAAAGATAAGAATCTGAATAATTATATCAGAAGATTTTTATAAGTTTTTATACGGGAGTCTTTTAGTAAAAATCCATGAATACAGAATTCAACTAAAAATATCAATAAAGATCTATTGCCCCATAGATGAGACGCTACAGGTACTACCACTCCGAGCAAGAATGGGCCTGGGAGTAATGGCAACGGAAGGGTACACACCCCTAATCTCTAGAACGGAACCCTCATTATCAGATGCAGCTTAATGTGACTGACAGTTGTTAGCTTTCGTTTTATAAATAAATGGTAGCTAATATTGTCTTGATGTAAACATTTTTTGAAGTTAATGGATTTTGATTAGAGAGAAATTTAGAAATTAATTATTGGGAAAAACGTATGAGTTCATTTTTTATACTTAATGAAGTTTAGTGGTATTTAAAGAAATTGTTAAAATATATTGGATAATTCTTAAGTTGTAAAGAGTTTTCTGTAATTGAATTTATATATTTTTGTATGTTATAATATATTAATGATTTGAAGGCAATTACAATGCGTATAAAAATAAAAAACAAGAAGATGTTATTTTTGTCTCATCGATTTCAAAAGTTTTGCTTTGAAATCGATAAGACAAAAATAACATATTTTGTTTTTCATTTTATACGCATGTAATTGCTTCAATCTGTCGG
>CM042171.1:4982056-4984280 GCA_023376005.1 Doryteuthis pealeii | reverse complement strand
TTATGCCGTGGAACCCGCCCCCCGCCGATATGGTTGGGTTGACCTTATTTCAAGGGCCAAGATACATAAAATTTTAAATACAATAAATTAATATTATAAATAATAATAATAATCTGTTCTTGTTCCTCGTGTTATCTGTGTTAGTTTGGGTTGCTTGTTTTGTACTTGTTTGTTATTTCTTTTTGTTTTTTTTTTTTTTTTTTTTTTTTATATTCTTCTATCTTTTCTTCACTTCTTCTCTCTTCTTCCTTCTTCATTCATTGTAATGTTTCCCCTTCATTTTTCGTAGTACACTCCTCAATCATATCTTTCTTCTTTCTTTCTTCTTCTTCTTCTTTCCTTCGTTCTTCTTTTCTTCTTCTTCTTATCATCATCAATGCGTTACTTCTGTTCTTCTTCTGAGTTATTGTTCCCTTCATTAGGTGTTACACTTTCACTTTTCTTCTCTTCTTCTTTCTTCTTCTTCTTCTTTCTTCGTTTCTTCTTCTTTCTCTTCTTTTTCTTCTTCTTCAATCGCTTCTTCCGTGCTGCGTTTCTCCCTTTCTTCTTCTTTTTGAATGGTTTTCGTTTATTTTCCTATATCTATATAGTTTGTACTTTCTTCTTCTCTTCCTTCTTCTTATTATTATTATTATTTATGTTGTTGTGTGTGTGGTGGTGTGTGTGGGGTGTTGTTGCTTGTTGTAGTAGTATTAGTATTAATATTAGTATATTATAAGTATAATAAATATTGTTATTATTTCTTTTTGAGTTTTCACATCAGCATTAGATGATGGTCTTTCACTGGAGTCTGAGTGACTCTCTTCAGGTCTCCAGGACTCATCTGAGTATTCTCGCAGATTGCAGCAGTTCAGTATTCTGAATGGTATGAATCCTTCCTCTGATTTCAAGACTTTCCAAACCCTTTTCCAATCCTTTTGGGGCCGTTCCAAGTGCACCAACTTATTATTATTATTATTATTATTATTATTATCATTCGTCGTCGTCGCGACATATTCAATTTTCTCATATTCTCTTTCTTCTTAGATTCATTTTTGTACAAGTATAATATCTCTTCTTCTTCTTCTTCTTCTTCTTCTTCTTCTTCTTCTTCTTCTTCTTCTTCTTCTTCTTCTTTATTTAATCATTTGTACACAGTTATATGGTTTCAAGTATGTATTTACCAATCACTTCCCTCATGAGCAGGATGTGGCATAGGGTTAATTTTTTAAGCGACATACTACTGGTTTGAATTCAGAATGTTTCTTCTAGCGGATTGATTGCCTTGCCATGGTTAAAGAACCCGATCTGCCCTACTATCTATCCAAACCTGGGGATGGCGATAACAAATAGATGCACACCTTTCCCAAAGGGTATCAATCTCTATATTCTCACCGTGTTCATTTAAAACGACGAATGTTACAAAATAAATAGATAAAAAATTTCTATTTCTGTAATACGTTAAAACTCTATCGATATATATATATATATATATATATATATATATATTAAAGTCATCCAGAGACACGCGTGGTTTCAACGTTCAACGGTCTAATCAGATGGCTTAAGACAAACAACTACTTTGAAGCCAGGTGCGAAATCTGACTGACTTTTCGTTCGCCAGATCGTTAGCCTCTCGGCCATTTAGGAGCTGCTGTAAAGGCGGGTAGTGGTTTTTAAACTATTTAAGCTACATACGTTTCTTATGAATTGTACGATCAGCAGAGAGATCAGTCAGTAAAACAGATGATCATGTGCTTTATTCTGGTAGTGAAGTTCATTTAGGTTCGCATTTGTTTTGTTATTACGGTCGATTATATAACTCAGAACAAGCAATGAGCACTACAATTCGCCACACGCCCCTTTAGTTATGTTTTATAAATAGGGAAAAATATAAAATTAGTTTTTGATTTGACTGATTAAATGAGTATCTGCTGTAAGTTCCAGTCTGGAGCTCTGGGGAGTTGTGGAGTACCCTTTCATCGCCATTACTCCCAGGTCCACTTCTGACCCGGTGTAGTACCTGTTAGGTCCCATCTATGGGTTAAATAGAAAAAAATATGTTAAAAATGTGTTTTAAAAGAAATTGAGTTCAAAGTAAAAAAAGATTCAATACACATCAAAAATGAATAAACAAAACGTCCTTCAGTTTAAAAATAACCCAACAAGGGTTACATTGACGTAAAATCCACCACCTGATTAAATCCAATTATAATCCAATAATTAAGTCAGTCGATTTGTAGAG
>CM042171.1:4972056-4977056 GCA_023376005.1 Doryteuthis pealeii | reverse complement strand
ACCTCAACAACATTGTCACATCGTCTAACCCTCCATTTAACACATAATAGCTCTATTTCACAACACCTAAAATTACATTAATGCCCCCTCTCTAATTACCGAAATATCATAACGGAAAATACACACATTCTGCACAAAGAAAAAAAGCCTCTAAATACTAAAAGCTTTATACATAAAACAATACAAACCATCCTTAAACAAAATTAATTTCCAATGCAGTACACACATTTTAAAATGCCTATATTACCTTTCCCATCAATTCTCGTCCTTCCAGCCTCCACATGCATTAATATTAATTTGAAAAGCTGGAACACATCAGCCCTGATGATGGCACTTCGAAGTGCCGAAAGTACTCGGAACATGAACTTGGTGGACTAATCCACAAAATTCCAGTTAAATAATAAAAAGTTGACAGAAAAACTTGAAAAAAATCACAAATAAAATTGTTTAAACAGGAGATGTGACTTTGTTTAATTCGACATTGCATAAATGAAAAAAAATGCTGCCCAAAATACACACAACCTATATATATATTATATATATATATATATATATATAATATAATATTATGGTCGGTGGCATAAACACATCGTTATGAAAGGTTTTTCAACACCGGTCATTAGCAGGGTAAAACCAAAACATAAATGAATGTTTACTAACCCTTCTGCCAGTTTCATGTTCTTTTGAAAATAATACAATCATCAGTAGGTAGGTGGGGTGTTCCACATCAGATACAAAAACAATCTCCCGGTCCTAGCGTTGATAAAAAGGGATTAACTCTTTTACTGTCCGGCTACGACCGACAATAGACCGCTCTGTCTACTTTATTTTTACGACAGAACATAATTTATTACATTTTTTATTATCTTTTTATGCCGTGTTATAATATTTAGAGTAACAAAGAATTAAATCTACTATATATAGTACCATTGTTCTCTCAAACCTGCTGTACAGTGCAGAAGCCTGGACGGTATACAAAGCGGTTGCGGACAGACTACATCTCTACCACATGCGTCACTTACGCAGTATATTAAATGTTAAGTGGTGGCAGCTTGTTTCAAACAGGACCACCCTGAAGAGAATTGGGCACCCTGTAATGCATGACATACTTGTCCAACGCAACCTGAGATGGACTGGCCACTTAAACAGACTTGAGGATGATTGGCTACTAAAGCAGATTTTGTACTCTCAACTGAGAGAGGGATCACGTGGACTCAGTAGACCGAAGCTCATGTATAAAGACAACACCAAAAGAAACCTGAAGGACTTGAACACCCCTATAGGTGAAGAATAATTAAAGTCCAATTACCGTCGAACTGGGAAGACAAGGCAGCAAACGGTTGTAACTCAATACAATCCCGAAAGCCACAAAGTCCATTGCAAATGACAGAATATATATAAGACTCCACATTGTCATTCAAATCAAGCAGTCAGGCAGCCAATCAGAACTCAAGGAATGGAATCACCCAAATCACCCAGATTCATGGATGGATCATTCTTGAGTCCTATTTATACCAACTGTCTTGGACACTGCTGGTGTGGTACTTAGCTGCTGTTATTCAAACCAACAGTAGACTAACTGACTTCAATAATAGGTAGTTGGCAAGACGCAACCAGAGACCGAATCAATTGGTGGAAAAAGATTCGTGTGGTGTCATGATAGGATACGATGAACAGCAAGTAAAATTTAAAAAAATGAAAAACCAAAAATTTAGTCTTTTCTTTGTGAGTGTGACTAGAACGGATTAATATTATTTCAGTTAATTTCAATGGAAATAATTGATTTGATTTACTAGGAAGTTGATTCACGAGAAGAACGAATCAAATTCATATGTCAAGATACGACTGTATATTCTGAATTGAATAAGATAAATATGAATATATATCTTGTCAAAAAAGTTCTTAGGTACTAAGGCAACATGAAGAGAAACCTGAAGGACTTTAACATCTCCATAGGCAGTTGGCGCAGGCCCAACCAGAGACCGAATACACTACAGGACAGATTCGCGTGGTGTCATCATCGGATACGATAAACAGCAACTAAAAATTTTAAAAATAAAAGAAATAGTGTTGTCTTGGAGGTGGAACGAATCAAATTCGTATGACAAAGATACCACTGTATATTCTGAATTGAATAAGATAAACATGAATATATTTCTTGCCAAAAAAGTAAAAAAATATTAAAGAATTTTATATATTATTTTTCGCAGGGGAAGATAAACTCGTCTTATCACTTTGTCGGTGGAAGAGGGTTAGTCCCCCCCCCCCCCAAGAAAAACGATTTATAATGCAAATAAACTTCATGCCAAAAATAACAGAACCCATATATGGAAGAATAAATTAAAAAAATATGTTCAGAATTTAAATCAATTTTGTTTATTCAACTCTCTTACATTTGAATGAGAAAATATAAATCTTTTACATACAATGAACGATTTTTCAGTTGGTTTCTTTTATGGCATATCAACCTCGGTGGATCATTTAATGCCAATAAGGTTTTGAAATAAAGTAATTCTTAATGGATACTCATATTTTTAAATACATTTTCCTATCTAACCCATAGATGGGACCCTAACAGGTAATACCACTCAGGGTCAGAGTGGACCAGGGAGCAATGATGATGAAGGGGTGCTCCACATTCCTAAGACCTCCAGAACGGTAAACTCAGCATCAGATAGTTTAACATCATTTCCAGGATATGAAGATCCTCGGTCATCGTCTTCTAGCATCCATATGATAAAAAGGGTTGGGGCTTGCCATAAGAGCAATAAGATGGAGGAAAAATCAAAGTTAATTAACGGCGTGATCTCAGGGGACCATCCTCCCAGTCAACACCTACCCCCTTGATTTAAAGGGTCAGGGCTGTTTTTACTGCCTAGTGCCTTACACGCCCCCTTAAGGAGGAATACTGACGAAATCTATGCATTTTTGCGCCTGCCATCCCATGAGCCCCGGTTCGTGGGTGTCCCCACATTAATAGGGCCTTGTGCCTGGCCCGCATACGTGGGATGCGAGGTAAATACCGACATACTTACCCGGCCCTCGGACTTGTGTCAATTTGACTGGTAAGATATAAAATATTAGCGTGATCCCATGGGTATCTCCCCCTGGCAGCAACTGCCCCATCGTCTAAAAGGTGCACAGCTGGTGTTATGGTCTGGTGCCTGAGTCGCCTCAAAAGAGGAATGCTGAAGGGTGTAACACGATGAGTTCTTTTGTTGGCGTCAACTAATTTTTGACGAAAAAGGAAAGGTGTAGAATACTTTTTTGTGCTAGTGTCGTTGGGTTTGTTTAGGTGTAAAATGTAAAAGTCAATTACATTTTTGGTTTTGAATATTGTTTATACATAGAGGAAAGTTTGCAGTGTTAATATTAAAAGATTTGATATGGCTGTCCGATCAAAAGGGTGACCCTGTGGCTCATACTTAATTCGCCCAAGTCCGATGTCACCTCAGTCCGATGACACAGATATAGATACAATTGTTTATATTAAAATAATTCTGGTTTTAAAAAGGCGAGTAGACAGTCAGGAACACAGAGACTGACACAAACAGTCGCGCCCCGGGGATGGCCTAGTTTGGATCGAAAAACGAAATTTGTCACTGACTACGGGAAGTTCTTAATTAAGAGGGTTGCAACTAGAAAAATTGACTTGTGCTGCTAGAATTGATTCCAGAATTTCGCAAAAAACAAAACGCCAAACGAAGCTCATCGTGTTTTTATTTATCCAAACAAGTGTGCAAAATATATCCATATATTATTCCTACTTATCATATATGAATAAAAACAGTTGTTATTGTTGATGGTGTGTTGCCTGATTTTTTTAGAGTTGCCAGCAAACCCGGCAGTTTATGTCTACTAATTTCTCAACCCGTCACAAAGACACTCCGACCGAGTTGCGTCGATCCCAGGTCTACAGAGGGTATTGAAAGAGCAGCTGACCGGAGGCTCATGTGATAGTCACGGAAATAATTCATACCGTTACCACAGCATACTATGCCCGGTGACCTAGGATCTTAACACATACGGTCCCGTGCCCGGATCCCCCCCCCAATCTAGTACCGCGGCAGTTCATATCATATTTAGTACTGAGCCCCTGAGAGGGTACGACACGGGATTGTATCATAACTGGTGCCTGTGCAGGATCGTATTATTATATTTGGTACCGTGACCCAAGGATATTATTATATTTGGTGCCGTACGGCCCAGTACTCGGTCATAAAGGATACATGCAATTTTTACACAACCCACTGAATGAGCTTTTATTTGTGCGTAGCGTCCCCACCAAAATTGAACGTCATGTTCATCTGTCATGGTGGGAGATCAGAAAATCTTATTATAATGGAGACTGAGTGTTTGTCTATCTGTAACTGAACTCCTAAGTTGTGGCACTCGTAAATCAAGGTAATACTGTATTTCATTTTGGAGAAATAATTTTCAAATATAAAACGCAAAATCCAATAAATATCAATTTCCATGCAGCTGTGACTAAGTACACAAAGGCGAAACATGCCGTCCACTGAAAGTAAGACTAGAAGAACACTGTAAAGCAGTGGTTCGAGAGAAAACTCGGGTATGGCTGACCGTATATGGAATATATAGGGAAACCATCTGCGCTCATGTAATGTATGTTAAGATAGTAGATAGGGAAGAACATTGGAAGAGAGGACGCCTTAAGGAATCAGCTCATAAGATAGGCTATAGTAACGTCTATAATCAGAGGGCACATCGGCCGAAACGTTGTACAGATAACAATAAAGATGAGGACAATAGTCCGAATAATCCAAATAATCCCCAAAACCTCCCATTTGAATTCTTTGTTGTCCTAGATAAACAACCAGAACTAACAAGGCTCTCGACTCCGACAAGAAATACCTGAAGAAGGCCGGAGGGCATATCGACCGAAACGTTGTACAGATAACAAAAAAGATGAGGACAATAGTCCGAATAATCCAAATAATCCAAAAAACTTCCCATTTGAATTCTTTGTTTTCCTAGAT
>CM042171.1:4964556-4967056 GCA_023376005.1 Doryteuthis pealeii | reverse complement strand
AGCAAGAAAATGTTAACTTAATACAAATAGAAACTATAGAAAAATGCATAAATATAAAAGAGACAAGCAAAAATTAGAGAAAGGGGACTGAGAGACAAAGTGAATGAGTGTGAGAGAGAGAGACAGACAGAGAGAGACCGACAGACAGACAGACAGACAGAGACAGAGAGAGACAGAGTAGAAACAGAGAGACTGGGAGAAAGGGGATAGAGAGACAAAGTGCGTGAGGGAGAGACAGAGACAGAGACACAGTCACAGAGAGAGAAACAGAGACTGAGATAAGACATGGTATAAACTGAGAGAGTGAGAGAAAGGGGACCGAGGACAAAGTGAGTCAGAGAGAGAGAGAGAGAGAGAGAGAGAGAGAGAGAGAGAGAGAGAGAGAGAGAGAGAGAGAGAGAGATAGATAGATAGATGGATTATGATATTTAAAGGCCTTAGCAAACTGATAATCCCAAGAGGCAATAGTAATTTTACTACCGCAATGATTGGTCTAATAGAAGAGCCTTATCCCGTATCTTGTGATACAATTAACAGACTAACGTTATTTGCAACGCATCGGTAAAGAAAGACAATTGCACAAACAGGATTATTGACTTAGTTCATTATATATCATATCCAAGCCCTATGAAAAGTCACGAATATATATATATATATATATATATATATATATATATGTATATATATGAGAAAGAATGAATAAAGAAAAGAAGGTACAGAATGGATAATAAATGATGAATTTAATCAAATTATTATCCATTCTATTTATTCTTCCTCATATCATCGGATTCAATTCCAATTCCATTTTTACATATATATATATATAAATATATATGTGTGTGTGTGTGTGTGTGTGTGTGTGTGTGTGTGGCCATCTTTTTAATATACGGGTGGAATTGGTGTATGAATCCACCAAAGTTTTTACCATGAGTGCTCTCAGCACAACTTCGTCCCATCATCAGGTGTGGAACTGGTGGAATATTCAATTGTTTCTTTTTAAACAAAGCAGTAGGAATTAATAGTAGTAGCGGCACACAAGTTTATTCTAAACAATATATATATATATATATATATATATATATATATATATATATATATATATATATGATGAGAGGTATCCAAACTTGGTAGTAAGGGATGATTCTATATGTGATTTCTAAGATACACTGTATTATTATTGTATGATCCAGTATGTATAAATACAATGAATCTTTAAATCACTAAAGAGAGCTTAATGTATAATAAACTTTTGAAATTATATACAGAGCAATATCTATCTTAGAAAGGAAGGAAAAACTCAATACCGTAATTCCATGATAAATTTATTTCAACCAAAATTGGGAGCTTTATAATTCTAAATTGATTCAATATAGCTCCCAAAAATTTCGTCTCATCAGAGGGTAGATCAAGGTAATTAGAATTGCATAACTGAAAAATTTTACTTCTAAAAAAAATTAAAAAAACATTTTTTTTTACATTGTAAGACTGTCACCATGGCGACAGGAAGTCAAATGAGAAAAAAGGATACTTTTCAAGGTCTGGTTTCTTAGGGGGATGGTAGTCAGACAAAATTAAACTATCAATTAAACTATTAAATGAGTCTGAAAAAATATAGAGTAAGGATAAAACAAAAAGTAATATATAAAATATATATATATATATATATATATATATATATATATATATATATATATATATATATATATGAAATATAACATTTTGAAAAAACATATGATGTTTGTTATGTGATTGCTGACAAGCTTGTTTCGACCAAAACGATAAGTTGGTCTTCATCAAAGAGCGACATAGACGAGAAGAAAATATCCGTTAAAAAGACTGTTTACAAAACGAACGCTGATATCAACCGCTGAAAAAATTTTTGAAAATGCATGTTCTGTTTTAAAAATAAAAATAAAATAAATTTTATTTTATTTTATTTTTATTTTTTTTTTTTTAAATTAAAAATCAGAAGCATTATAGTTCAAGGTAAAACTCAAAAGAGTTTATTGTAAAAATTGTAAAAATATATAAAAAATGTAAAGTGGGTATCAAAATAGTATAGTATATATATTTCAGCTGTTAACAATATACAAGTCCACATGGTAATTTGTAGAAAGATGTTAGGTTTCCAAAATTTACTAGTGGTGTTGAAGTCCGTAGATTTATATATGAAAGTCTTCAAGGTGTAAAATTCCAGATATAATGTTTTTTCATTTGACAAATATGAAAAATATATGTTTTTTCAAAATGTTATATTTCATACTGTCGGATTAATTTCCATATATTTTTCATATATATATATATATATATATATATATATATATATATATATATATATATATATATATATATATATATATATATATATATATATTATATATGTTTAATATAGTGCTTTAGTAAGTTTTGTAAGAATTGTCTAAGTTTTGAACTCCATTTGCCAAATCCATTTCCTACAGCCATAACAATTTAACCCCCTATCTCTCTCTTTCTCTCTCAC
>CM042171.1:4952056-4957056 GCA_023376005.1 Doryteuthis pealeii | reverse complement strand
TATAGAGCTTCTAGTATTTGGATATATATATATATATATATATATATTCAGTAAAGTGAAGAATATAGAAAAGGAAGACCAATTAAACAAATGTTTAATCTGAGAACGCCATCAGTGAAATACTAATTAATTCAAATCGTTAATATGAAACATCCATTTATTTTTTATTTCCAAAAAAACATAAAACAAAAAAACTCCCCTCGCTATAATTAAGTGAGTCATGTATTTATTGATTTGTGTGAATATAAATTTTTAAAAAAGAAACTCGGCTTGTGTCTAAACCAATTTACGGCAAGTGACTAAAGCTAGTTCTGATCTGCAGACAATGTATTTCCTCAATAAATATTTGCAGTAGGAATATTTAACAAAGAAAAAAAAAAAAGGCAGAACAAAACTGGAATATGGCTGAATATGTTTCCGTAATATTTTATGTTTCTGGCACATGAAACTCCCAAAGGTCGGCGGCTGTGTTGCAGAAATATTGTACCGTGATTGTTAAGGTGAACCGGAATTTGAGAGTAGAAATAAAACTGTGAGTGGACTGCTATAGAAAGAGAGGAAGAAGAAATAAGAGAAAGTAAAGGTTAAAAAAAGAAGGAGTGGACACACAACGGGTTGCCGATAATTTGACCGAGGTATGGCCCCCGGATGAGAATTGGAAGCCAACCGAAAGTTTCGGGTGTTGACTGGAACCGGAAGTCACGTGGTGACGAGGAACGACGAACAACAAGATCGGCTCTCTTTTTGCTTTCCGGCGGCGTAGAGTTTCGGGTGTTGACTGGAACCGCAAGTCACGTGGTGACGTGGAACGACGAACAGCAAGATCGGCCCTTTTTTTGCTTTCCGGTGGCGTGAGTACGGACGGGTCTCTGGTCCCTAGTGTGGGGTTACAGTAATTTAACAGTGTCCTCTCTCTCTCTTTCTCTCTGCCTTTCCGCCTCTCCAAATAGAACCACGACACGAGCCGTGTAAAAATAAAAGCTAAGCCCTTGTGACGATAAATATCACGTGTTGTACCTTTTTTATCGACAAGACGACCGCTGCGTAGCAAATACCTTTTTAGTGCCGTGAATTTGGAGGCACGCTGACAACCCCCACTACGTTACAATATTATGGGAACATTTTTAAAAACTTTCTTGAGATTTCAATTTTAATTTGTAAAACTTTTTGAATTCTGCTTCGAAAATGAGTAAAATTTGAATCGTATGTCTTATTTATTCATTTATTTAAGCCTCTAAAGCCAGTATAGCAATTCACGTACCTAGGTAGTAATATCTCATCCACTGAAAGCGATGCTGATGCACGCATAGGGAAGGCATGTTCCACTATAAACAGCCTGTCAGTTATATGGAAGTCAGAACTCCCCCGACAAGTTGAAGCGACAATTCTTCCATACCGTGGTGGGGTGGTGTCGGTGCTGTTGTATGGCTGCACCATTTGGAAATTGAGGAGGCACCCGAAAATAGATTGGATGAGAGCTGCACAATGATGCTGCATGTGATCTTGAGTAAATCATGGAAGCAACATCCCAGAAGACAGCAACTATACGGCCACCAGCCCCCTGTTACACAAACCACCAGAGTAAGGCAAACAAGACATGCCGGACACTGCTGGAGAAGTAAGGATGAGCTATTAAGCGACGTCCAGCGAAGACCTACATAGACCAACTAGATACAGATGTTTTGTACTGTTCTGAGTGACGTCACACATGTTTAGAGATAAACAAATGCAGAGTGTCATCTAAACTTTCGCTTATTTGTGATGAAGCCTTTGAAAAAATTACATGGCTGGAAAAATAATGAAATATTTTTTTTCAAAAATGTACTTTTTGTGATGTTTCACCACTCTCTCTCTCTCTCTCTCTCTCTCTCTCTCTCTCTCTCTATCTATCTATCTATCTATCTATCTACACACACACACACACACACACATATATATATATATATATATATATTAATGGTGATATTATGGTTTCACACTCATAACTTAAAGTTTCTTGGTAATCCAATATATATATATATATATATATATGTGTGTGTGTGTGTGTGTGTGTGTGTGTGTGTGTGTGTGTGTGTGTGTCTGTGTGTGTGTGTGTGTGTGTGTTGTGTGTGTGTGTGTGAATAAAGTTTGGTATGTACGTGTCAACGTATAATTCAGAAAAGAGATTTCACTCAGATTCGAAATCTTGCATATACCTTAAAATCCCTATAACTAAGTAACACAACAAATTTTGTTATTGATTTTTATTGATTAAGGGATATAATTAATTAATTTTTTAAAAATCAAAAGATTTTCGGAACGCATCGTATAGCTGCTCTTGCTGTCGGTTATATCATCAGAAGCTGGTTGCTGGCTGATGGCTATATCAGCAGTGATTCGAAATTGTCTGCTAAAACTATTACTTCGTGTTTGATCTTCTTAATAGTAAATATTTCTCTATTTCTTCTAAAAATCAATAATTGTTAAATTATTTGTGGAACTAAAAAAAATCATCTTTTCAAACCAAGCGCATCTTTTTAAATGTAAAAAAATAAAAAAAAATTGTAATACGAAAAAAATTACATATATGAACAAACAAAATTGAAATGAAAACATTTTCAATATTTTTTAAAAGAATACTTTCATATTTCTTAGAATAAAATATATCCATTTTTAATCAGTGAAACTCAAAATTTAAAAAAAAAAATTAAATAAATATTCATAAATTAAATTTGAATTATTACGTGAAATATTCCACCGACAAATAATGACAATGTTTAGTTATCAGCTTCTTTGTTACTGTTGTTTTAGGTTTCAAAAAAAAAAAAAAATTACAATGTTACATTTTATTACTAACTCAACAAGCAATTAAAAACTTCATTTAAAATTGACTTACGAACAAAAAAGTTTTAGAAAAATTAATTCAAAACATTCACCGGTTACAATTAAAAATATTATTCTAAATGTAAATAAAAAATAATTCAAAAATTCTTTGCGATTAAAAAAAAGAGTCGGATATGTACAATAGCTACCACCAATTTGCCCTGTGAAAGTTACCCTCCTATGTTTAACCCAATGAAACTTGCATAACGGTTAATATTATCTTGAATTTTTTTCTGTCCATTCAAAAGAAGAAACATAAAAAAAACTCCCGATGATCTTTGTAAAAAAATGTCAGCTTAGGGAAATAATGAAAATTATGAACGAAAACAATGTTTTCATTTTCGCCCCGTTAAATTAATTGAAATTTAACGTAGCCAAAAACAAGTTACGACTAGTTTTTTTTTAATTCTATAAAAAATCAATTAATGGTCCGATTTTCACAAACATTTCTATCATTACTTACCTTTTGATGAAAATATTTTGAAATAATTCATTCCTCAAATATATTTGGGAAATTTTTTATGAGGTCCTCCACCCCATTTTATTTTATGAAATATGAAAAAATTAACCCACAAAAAACGATTTTTCATTTTTTTTTTCTATAAAGATAAGAATCTGAATAATTATATCAGAAGATTTTTATAAGTTTTTATAAGGGAGTCTTTTATTCAAAATCCATGTATACAAAATTCTGCTAAAAATATCAATAAAGATCTATTGGCCCATAGATGAGACGCTACAGGTACTACCACTCCGAGCAAGAGTGGGCCTGGGAGTAATGGGAACGGATGGGTACACACCCCTGATCTCTAGAACGGACCCCTCATTATCAGATGCAGCTTAATGTGACTGACAGTTGTTAACTTTCGTTTTATAAAGTATGGTAGCTAATATTGTCTTGATGTAAACATTTTTTGAAGTTAATGGATTTTGATTAGAGAGAAATTTAGAAATTATTTGTTAGGAAAAACGTATAAGAGTTTTTTTTTTTGTTTTTTTACTTAATGAAGTTTAGTGTTATTTAAAGAAATTGTTACAATTTATTGGATAATTCTTAAGTTGTAAAGAGTTTTCTGTAATTGAATTTATATATTTTTGTATGTTATAATATATTAATGATTTGAAGGCAATTACAATGCGTATAAAAGATAAAAAAAAAGATTTTATTTTTGTCTCATCGATTTCAAAAGTTTTGCTTTGAAATCGATAAGACAAAAATAACATATTTTTGTTTTTATTTTCATACGCATTGTAATTGCCTTCAAATCATTAATATATTATAACATACTTAACAATGCTTCAAGCAAATTACCAATTACTTTTATATTTGTGTATCTTTTTATATAGTGACTGTCAGTTGTTAGCTTTAGTTTATAAAGTATGGTAGCTATTAATTGATTTTTCATAGAATTTTTTAAAAATCCTCTTATCGTAACTTGTTTTTGGCTACGTTAATTTTCAGATGATTTAACGGTGCAAAAATAAAAACATTGTTTTCCAATTATAATTCTCATTATTTCCGTAAGCTGAATTTTTTTTTTAATCATCAGGAGTTGGATTAATGTTTCTTCTTTTGAATGGAAAAATTTTTTTCTAGATAATATTAATTCTTATGCAAGTCTCATTGTGTTAGAGTGAGGGGCGGGGGTAAATTTCAAAGGGAAAATTGGTGGTACCTAGAAATTATACATTCCAATACTAACACAAACTGAGACTAATGTGTTTACCGTTGGATTCAATTAATTATTTCAATGGTTAATTAAATGTATAGTTTTTTTTGTTTTTTGTTGGTGTTTTCTAAGCAATACGGAATTAAAAACAACCTTAATCCCCAATCCCCTAAACCCAAGTCGCAAAAAATTTCATTCATACACTCTAGTTAAACTGTCATGGAGCACCTAATATCTTGATGTATAAATATTTTGAAGTTAATGGATTTTGATTGGAGAGAGATTTAGAAATTATTTACTAGGAAAAATGTATAAGAGTTTTTATATTTTTTTTTACTTAATAAAGTTTAGTGGTATTTAAAGAAATTGTTAAAATATATTGGATAATTATTAAGTTGTAAAGAGTTTTCAGCAATTGAATTTATATATTTTTGTATGTTTTTATATAGTGACTGTAAGTTAGCTTTC
>CM042171.1:4944556-4949556 GCA_023376005.1 Doryteuthis pealeii | reverse complement strand
CTTCAAAAGGCCGGAAATTGGAATAAAAAAAAGACCCCATAAAAAACAAATAATGCTTCTCCTCTTATTCTACATCTTTTTCTTTTCTTCTTTCTTTTACTGTCTCTCTTTCTCATACCGTTCTCTAGTTTATAAATACCGGTCGGACTTTTACCGCCAATCCCATGAAAAGAAGCGGGAAATAAATAAGGCCATTTATCATCCAATCAGACAACGGGATAATGTTCCTTATTCAGTCCTCTCTGATTGGTCCTTAATGCCGTCCTTTATTATCTAATAAAGTCTTTTTCCCGGATCCGTTAAACATCTTTTTTTTATTTGTACCAGCCGGTCTGCAACATTAAATACGCATTGACAAAATTACCATTTTTTTTCTTCGTTCCTTTTTACAGATTTCATGTAATTGAATTCTACGGCTTCGTGGAATGGTCAAAATTATTATTAGCATTAATATGAAGAACACAGAAAAAAGAACCGGCTAGATTGAATCCTGGTGGTACTTCTTCCCATTGCAGCAAAATGATGGTAGGTTTGGTTGGTTGGTTGGTTGGCTGGATTTTTCTGCTATTTATAAAGTTAATATTTGCATGTGAATACATTCTACTTTTTATACTTCAACAAATAAGTACACTAGTATACAAGGTGTGTCAAAATGTATAGAGAATTTTGGTACTTTTTGATACACCTTGTATTCTGGAAAAAAATAACGTTCCAATCATTCTTAATTTCTATCTTGGTAAATACAGGTTTAAACTTGGTACTTTTTGACACACCTTGTATTCTGAAGAAAGTTAATAAATAAAATGTGTGTCAAAATTATTTAGATTTTTGGTACTTTTTGATACACCTTGTATTCTGAAAAAATAACGTTCCAATCATTCTTAATTTCTTTCTTGGTAATACTTGGTACTTTTTTGATACGCCTTGTATTCTGATAAAAGAAACTATGAATGGAACGTTATTTTTTTTTTCAGAATTCAAGGTGTGTCAAAACGTACAAAAGGATTTGATACTTTTTTGAGACACCTTGTATATCATTTTTATTTTTGGCAATTTGAATACAGCCCTGTCGAATGGGGCTTTAGGATATACCGACTGCACCTCTACAGAGGGGTAAGATTCACTGAAATGGGCCCAAATTGTTGACCGTGGGTGGCAACCCGTGATGCTTAAGACGTAATCCTGGTGGATGAGCCTTCCATGACATGCAACACCTCACTGTGACCCATGCTAGACGGGTGGTTGGAGAGGCCCCTCCGATCTATTGGGGGGGGGGTCAGGTCAAAGCTTCACACTTATATGATAGACATATAATCAAAAAGAGCAACAATTGTTATATAACAAAAAAAAAAAAAAAAAAAAAAAAACTGGCCCTACGTGCTTAACAGGTCGCAGTTATGGAGGATCCAGCGTATGGATCTGAAAGACTAGCTTGTTAACCATTACACTACAATAGACCCTATTGCCCTTATGGCAATGCCGAACCCTTTTTATCATATACAACGGTGACTGAGGATCTTCACATCCCGGGTATGACGTTAAACCCTAAATGATGGTGTAGTTCCGGAGAGAAACAACGATAGCAGGAGAACAATTATAGGAAAGTTATATCCACTTCATATATATATATATATATATATATATATATATATATGTGTGTGTGTGTGTGTGTGTGTGTGTGTGTGTGTGTGTGTGTGTGTGTGTGTGTGTTGTGTGTGTTTAAAAAAGGAAAAGAAAAAAAAGAAAGTGATCTGAAGAAACTCGTTGAGTCTCAGACACCCACGGGTGGAAATGGAACATAATCACTATATCCCTGGTAGTTATGGCTTTTTTTTCTTTACAAGTTACTTTGCTCTGTTTATTAAAATTAAACATTGAGCTCTCAAACGTGACCTGAACTCTGTAGCAACATACTGTTGGAGAAAAGGACCAGCTTAGAATCATCCTAATACCAAGAAACTTGGTACCCCACCAAAGAAAAAAAGGTGTATGTATATATATGTATATATATATATATATATGAGAAGTAAACAAACAGACGATGTGTTTTGATATGGCTTTTTTAGCCGACAATTTTGGGAAGAATATGTGCTTTAATTAAGCACATATTCTCCCAAAAATTATCGGCTAAAAAAAACCCATATCAAAACACATCGTCTGTTTGTTTACTTCTCATATTGTCGTGTAGTAAAAGTCACCATAAAGTGCAATATAACTTACTTCTAAACAAAACGAAAAATCTGGGAAGGGCTTGCTGGTGTAATGGTTAGATTCTCTGCCTGTCAGCTTGACAGTCAGGGTTCTAGTCACGCACAAAGCGGTCATCCTGTCTATAGCTCTGCTGATGAGGCCTAATAGGCTGAAATGTACGTACAGAGATTGATTTTTCTCGATTTTTTAGCCTTAAATTTGAATAGGTATTCCCGCCTAATTCATTAATTATTAATTAATTAATTTTTAAAAATTAGGTACGACTTCATTAAGCATATATACCCCCCCAAGAAATATATATATATATATATATATATATATATATATATATATATTATATATATTTAGGCTGGTGTTTTTAAAACCACGGAATATTTCTTCTTAATGGTCCTCAGTTTTTGACGTTCAAGTCTTCTAGTCGTTTTTCGTAGATCAGGATTGTATAGAAAATACCCCATACTTTTTACCCAATCACTTTTACCCATTTCGCAAGTCGGTCTCATGGGGATTGTTGGTTGTAGTTTTTGTTTGGTGCAGGTTTTATTCATTTGGATTTTTATGTTTATTCTATTAGGAAAGTCTATTTTAGAATTAAACTTAGCAACCCCTCTAAAAGGGGCATTCCTAATCGAATAAACAAAACAAAAAACTCATTACGATCACATTCGGACCTATACCTTAGGGGAAAGTATTAGCCTCTTCATCTCCACAGTTATAGGTTAAATAGTAACACTCTTTTTCTAGAACGATAGCTTTCGTATTAAATAACCCCCGATACTTTATATGCCATTAAACAAAGGAAGTGAACCGAAAAGAAACCTTATGCCACCCTTTTTTTTAGTAACAAAATTAAATTACCAGTTATTTGTATGTCCTTTGTTTCTTTGTTTTCTTATATATATATATATATATATATAATATATATATATATATATATATATATATATATATATTAATGTGAAAGCTGGAAGGAGAAGAATTGATGGGAAAGGTGCTATAGGCATTTTAAAATGTGTGTACTGCATTGGAAATTAATTTTGTTTAAGGATAACAGACAATAGCTCCATTTCACGACACCTAAAATTACATTCATGCCCCCACTCTAATTACCGAAATATTTTAACGGAAAATACACACATTCTGCACAAAGAAAAAATAAACAAAAACTCCAAATACTAGAAGCTTTATACATAAAACAATACAAACCATCCTTAAACAAAATTAATTTCCAATGCAGTACACACATTTTAAAATATATCTATATCTATATATATATATATATATACATATATACATAAAGTAAACTACAGACACGTGTTTCGAGGTATCACCTCTCATCAGTGCAGTTATACCGTTTTTAGCAGCTACCTCTGGCCGGGTTCGAGACCCGAACGAACTTTCGCTTGCCAATCCTCTTACCCATACGGCCACAGTCAGCTGCCAAGTATAGCAGGCTATTTAATCCCTACATTTCTAAGCAGAAATGAACTCACCTAGTGGTCTCAAACTTTATGTAAACAAAGTGAGTCTTAGCTGAACGCCTAATACGGTGAATTTGTCAATTAAATCCCTTCTAAATAGAGTGCTCAACCGAAATTGGGAGCATATAATAAAGTAAACTACAGACACGTGTTTCGAGGTATCACCTCTCATCAGTGCAGTTATACCGTTTTTAGCAGCTACCTCTGGCCGGGTTCGAGACCCGAACTAACTTTCGCTCGCCAATCCTCTTACCCATACGGCCACAGTCAGCTGTCAAGTATAGAGGTCTATTTAATCGTTTCATTTCTAAGCGGAAATGAACTCACCTAGAGGTCTCAAACTTTATGTAAACAAAGTGAGTCTTATATATATATATATATATATATAGTGGATGCGATGGGTAAATTGTCACTATTTTAAATTACCAGTTATCTGTATGTCCTTTGTTTCTTAGTTTTCTTATCAGAAAGATCAGAGTTTTATTTCTGATCTGCCTTCTCGTTTCTGAGATACCTTTATAATAACCATTGGACTAATCCATTCTCTTTTCAAAGCCTCTGTACTCTCATCAGATTGATAACCAAATACACTGAAATCTTTGTATTGGACATTCTAGGGTGAATATCAAGTAGCACAAACTGTGTTTAAATAGCGGGGAACAAAGAAATGATATAACAAGATATAAGATACTCATTATTACATAAAATGTAAGACTTGCTGTGAGTGTTCTCATAAGCAATTAAAATGATAATCATCTTATTGCAGTTCATAAAAGCTTGCTAATATGCGAAAACCGCATCTTTTATGTGAAGTCTTATAAAAGAATAGTTATTAAGATTAAAGTATTTTTTATAGCAGACGTAGCAAAAGATTATTGTAAATTAAATGATCAGAATATATTAAAAACTTTATGCAGCGATAATACGAGGGAGAGTAAAAACATTATCCACACTTTCGCCATAACATATATTTCTTATTCTTAGACTGCTTCCTGTGCATGTTTGTCTATAGTTGGCAGGCACTCTTGGGGTTATGTGATCGATGGTTATAATTTAACTAATATCGAATTTGAATTCGTTTGTGAATATTTGGTTTTCGTAAAGTCGATGGATTTTGTTTGGTTTGTTTTGAAATAAATGTTAAGTTTTGAAATAAGTTCATTCTCAATGGCTAATCAAAACTCATGTTTTCTATTTAACCCAGAGAAGGGACCCTAATAGATACTACCACTCTGGGCCAGAGTGGACCAGGGAGCAATGGGAAAGAAGGGGTGCTCCACATTCCCAAGACCTCCAAAAACTGGAACC
>CM042171.1:4939556-4942056 GCA_023376005.1 Doryteuthis pealeii | reverse complement strand
ACTACTCCATCGTCTCTCGTAGACGGAAGGCTGCCAACAACATGAATAAACTTCTTAGAGCGTAAACGAACTGGTCCAAGATTATCTGCTGTTTAGGGCAGAGGCAGATCATTACAAGAACCGTTTATTTGGGTCTACTAGTATATCTGGCAACTATCCTATCTTACATTTTTAGAGCGTAAATGAACTGATGCAAGACTGTTTGTATGCTGCTGTTTATGGCAGTGGTAAATCATTACAAGAACCGTCTACTTCAGACCTCAATTTTTAGCACTCTGTTGCGAAGTACTTTATTGTTAGTGCAAACCTTTATCCGGATGTAATAGTATACCTGGCTGTTATCCTATCTTACTTTTTCTTAGAGCGTAAATGAACTGGTCCAAGACTGCTTGTATGCTACTGTTTAGGGCAGTGGCAGATCATTTCAAGAACCGTCTACTTCAGACCTCAACTTTTAGCACTCTCTTTCGAAGTACTTTATTGTTAGTGCAAACCTTTATTCGGATGTAATAGTATACCTGGCTGTTATTCTATCTTACTTTTTCTTAGAGCGTAAATGAACTGGTCCAAGACTGCGTGTGTGCTGCTGATTAGGGCAGTGGTAAATCATTTCGAGAACCGTCTACTTCAGACCTCAATTTTTAGCACTCTGTTGCGAAGTACTTTATTGTTAGTGCAAACCTTTATTCGGATGTAATAGTATACCAAGCTTACTTTTTCTTACTTTTTCCGAGAGCGTAAATGAACTGGTCCAAGATTACCTGTATATTGCTGTTTAGAGCAGTGGCAGATCATTTCAAGAACCGTCTACTTCAGACCTCAATTTTTAGCACTCTGTTGCGAAGTACTTATTTTTAGTGTAAACCCTTATTTGGATGTTCTGGTATACCTGGCAACTATTCTATCTTAACTTTTCTTAGAGAGTATATGAATTGCTCCCTCCAAGACTACTTGTGTACTGCTGTTTAGGGTAATGGTAAATCATTATGTGAGCCGTCTACTTCAGACCTCAATTTTTAGCACTTCATTGTGAAGTTCTTTTTTGTTAGCATGACCATTTATATGTATGCACTAGAATACCGAAATATTCTATGTTCCAGGATAGAAAACAATCCAAGGTTAAAGTGTCCTGTCTTAACAACTATCAATATATAGCTGGAATGAGGAAAATTCGACGCATACCATTCACAAGGGTATTAGTGCTATGTGAAATGCAAATTTCCTCGTCCAGGAATTGAACTCGGGTTGATGAGTTCATTTTCTACGGATCTAAGCATTACACCACATACATCCATTTCTTTGTAATATAAGTGCTGATCAATTTTAAATTGAACATTGTGACTGTTACACACAATCGCATCCTCTGTGTTAGGAATAGGGTATATCACTTGCTTGGTTCCAGAGTCACGTAAGGAAGGACAATATTTGGGCGCATACATTTCACAAGGGTATTAGAAAAAGTTTCCAGTTTGATCAACTATCAATATATAGCTGGAATTTGAACTCGGGCCGCTGACTCCATTGAGTGGGACGAGGACCATTATAAAAAAAGAGAGTTTTCATTGAAATCATTTTAGTGCAATGGAGTGGTGCGTCTTTGCGAAGCGACGATGGACTGGTAGTTTTGCTGCTTATTGTGATATATAGCCATCGTCGGGTATATACATGAGAGAGGAGACTCGGGTGATAAAGAGAGAGAGACAGAGACAGAGACAGAAACAGAGACAGAGATTGAGACTTACTTGTTTTTCATTTCTTCTTGCTACGTCTTATAATATTTTGCACTGGGGCACCGTCTCAATTTATGTATGGAAACGATGCTCCGGCTCAGTATTACAGTCGTTGTGTTGGATGATACAATACTATAATGAGGGATTTCTTCTAATGCTGGCTGTTCCACAGATTATAGTATCATAGGGCCCTGACGGAAAGCTGGTTTTGTCCCTTTTCCAACTCGGCTGAAATATGATAACCAAAAGCTGTCAACGGGGTCAAACAAAACAAACAGGAACGCTTTCTGATAATTATACACAAGATATATACATTTATTGTTTTTATATACAATGATTAATATTTTTGTATAATGTCAGAAGAGCGAGGTGATTTCTTTGTTAGTTGACTGGCGATCTACAGCTAATGGATAACTTATTAACTTGGTGTGTTACCGAGTGGCAGGACGTCAGAGAGCAGTATGGACGGCGACAAGGGACCAGTCTTCTGGTTGCGGCGTGTCAGACTCTAGCGGACGTCCTCCGCTTCTCTTCTCGGTCTCTCTCTAGTTTCGGTTTCTGGTGTGTTATTTATGGGATCCAGACCTCCCCATCCCTAACATATGTCTCTGATTGGCCAGCCACTCGATAACATTGCCTACGTGTCTAGATGGCCTTGTACCAGCCTAGCTTGTATCTTTCCATTTGGGTTTTTCCAACTCCAACGAGTTGAGGCCACCCATTGTTTTATTTATGTAAGTTTTTGAAATTGTTGACCAACTTTTCAAAAA
>CM042171.1:4924556-4937056 GCA_023376005.1 Doryteuthis pealeii | reverse complement strand
CAAAATAAAATTGAACCCGCACTGTCGGCTGGGGTGTTAGAATACTCCGACTGTACCTCTAAAGAGGAGTAAGACTCCCCTAATGGGGCAACCTGTTGGCGTGGGTGGCGCCCGTGATTTTTAAGGATATATAGGTGTGAATGAGCAGTCCATGACTTCACTTTAGCCTTTTCTTGAGCTAGACGGGCGGTCGGAGAGGCCCCTCCGATCAATCAACTGGTCACGTCAAACCCTAGCACCTATATGATTGCCCCAACCCTATTGCCCTTATGACAAGTCTTAACCCTTTTTATCATATGGGTGCTAGAAGGCGGTGGCTGAGGGCCTATATGTCCTGGGAATGACATTAAACCCTATCTCATGGTGAAGTTTGGGGAATGTGGAGCACCTCTTCATCACCCTTGCTCCCTGGTCCACTCTCACCCGGAGTGGTAGTACCTGTTAGGGGCCCATCTATGGCTTAAATAGAAAAGCATGAGTTCGGAAACAAAATTTGATTATCGATTAAGTATGGATTTATTTCAAAACTTTGTCAGCATTAAATGACCCACCCAGGTTGATATGCCTTAAAAGAATCCAAACCAAACCAAACCAAACCTTAAAAATGGAAGCACCAGTTGTCTTTTGATTAACTCATTTCACGTCATTAAACTTAGTTATAATAGTTGGATGCATTTATTTCCAAAGGGTATTAGCGCTATGTGAAATACAATCTGTCTCGTCCAGTATTTGAACTTGATGCCCTTACTGCATTGATTACGATTATAAGCTCGGATTGTTATGCTTGGTTAATGGCCGTATGGGTAAGAGACTTGTCAGACGAAAATTCAGTAAGGTCTCGATCCCGGCTGGAAGTAGCTGTTAAAAGCATAGCCACACTGATGAGAGGTGAAACCTCGAAACACGTATCTGTGGATTAACTTATTTATATATACTCCCACTTGGTTGAGTTCTTAAAATAAGGGATTTAATTGAAATTTCACCGTCTGGCGTATAGCTAACCCTCAATTTGTATATATATATATATATATATGAATAATCACGACAAGCAAACTCGGCGAATACCGCGTGTAACGTGCTGAACACTGGACATCTGTTTAAACCTTTGTTTACTGTGACCCCACAGCGAGAACGGCAATATATATATATATATATATATATATATATATATATATATATATATATATATAATATATATATATAAACTGTTATAATAGAATATACATAATCTGATGACCGAGAAAAATGCGGCGGAAGTGGCTCACATTCGAAATTGTTGTATAACTTTTTTCTTTTTTACAACATCAAGGTTTTGTTTTTGAACTCATATGTTTTTTCTCTGCTCTTAACAACACGGGAGAATAAATAAGCTCTGATGATGATTTTCATAAAATCGAAATATTGTTCAATATCAGCAAAGTTATAAAATGTTTTCACTTTAACAGCTTTTTGTGTGTTTTTCATTCTTTTTATATATACTCATACCGTCGGATTCATTTCCTTTCTTTTAACTTATAATATATATATATATATATTTTTATATATATATATATATATAATATATATATATATATATATATATATATATATATTGTCGTTCTGGCTGTGGGTCTCTGTAAATAAATCCTTAGGAATGGTTCCTTTACAACACATTTTGGGTAAAATATTCGATTCCTTAATTATTATATCACTTAGTGAATTTCTCATTCCAGCATAATCTGGCGTTCTTTCACTGCAGTCTGAGTGACAGCAACTCCCCTCCCCCAGGTCTCCTGGACTCCTCTGAGTATTCTTGCTTATCTTAACAATGCCGCTGTCTGGAAATGTTTATCAATACGCTAGTGTGACACATTTTAACCCATCCCCCATATGTTAAATAATTTCATAAGCAGCGTATGATTTATGTACGTACCTGTAGTTAGAATAATTGATTAAGATTCGTTAGATTTAAAATTGGAGGTAGGGAATTTTCCATAGACTTTGGGGTTTTGATTAGCATGAAGATGACCCCAACTTCATATTCGAGGAGCGTGGAAGTTGTTGTTAGCCCTTGGGGTTGCTCTCCACACTGCGGCAGAATCATCATGGGCTGGGTTGTGAAATAAAGGTTACTCAGAAAATAACCAAGTCTTGTTTGTTGAGTTAACATTAACACAATAATGGCCAGCCCAAAACGAAGTAGAATCTTAAACGGTTGAATCGAACTTAACGAACCTAAATTCCACCATCGTATGTCACGCGTTAATACAGATTCTCAAAAATACATGGTTCAAAGTTAACTGACCTGAAAAAAATGTAAAAGTTTTTAAATAAAATAACTGGTGCATTGCATCTTTTATTCATTAATATATCAACACTGAAAATTTCATTAAATTCGGTTAGTTCCCTGATTTTTTTTCGGCGGGGTGACATAAGATGGTGAAATTTAGGTCCGTTAAGTTCGTTTTAAATACCTGAAGTAAAGTCAGCCTGAAGAAAATGGCGGCCGAGTTAGAAGCAGCAAGCGGAAGTTATTTCCAACCCGTCCTTTCGGGACAGGGGTTCAGTGCGCTTCGGCCACTGGACTGGTCATGTTATATTAATAGCGTCGATCCCAGGGGCTATCCCCCCAGGCAACACCTGCCCCCTCGATTTAAAGGGGCAGGGCTGGGTTTATTGCCCAGCGCCTGAGGCGCCCCCCCCCTGACGGGGAATGCCGAAGGGATCGACGCAATTTTTGTTCTTTCCCACCCATGAGCTTCGGTTTGTGGGCGGGAACACGTAAATAGGGCCTTGTGCCTAACCCGTACAGGTGGGGTACGAGGTAAATAAAAAAGAAGCAGTAAGCAGAAGTTAAGTCATCATCCCCTGTCTGTCTGTCTATCTGTGTCTCCCTCTGCCCCCGATTATATACACACGAGTAAAGGGATATACAACATATTTACATCATCAACATGGACAAGGGTGTTGTAAAAAAACAAACAACCAAGTCTTGTTAATTGATTATTAAAAACAAAAAATGACCATCCAAACACGAAGAAGAACCAACAAGAAGTAAAACCACCCCTTAACAGAAAACCCTTAAGAGAAGCGAGCCTGAAGAAGATGGCGACCGAGATGGAAGCAGTAAGCAAAAATTAACAAGTAAGAACGGGTTAGCTCAGTCGGTAGAGCGTTCGGCTAGAAACCACAAGATTCCTAGTTCGATACTGGTCCACGTCAACGCAGCGTATGAGTAGCACAGGGATCTGTGCGGTAAAGTAAGGAGCTGATAGTAGGTGTGGTGCTCCACCTCAGATGCTAAAAACAATCTCCTTGGTCTAGCGCTATTGAAAAGGGGATAGACTCCCTCGCTGACTGGCTGATACCGACTTTAGGCCGCCCCGTCGACTTTACTTACTTTACTACTCTATCTACCTTCTCTGTCTGTTTCTCTCCGTTTATATACCCGAGTAAGCGGGTATATAACACATGATCCGGAGAAGCTTCGAATTTGCGTAGTTGGTAGAGGAAGAGAGGATGAGAAGGTGACAGTTCGAAGCATTCCAAACAATGATTTACCATCTCGTCTCTTGAACTATAATTTATTATAATCAGTGTATACATTTACCTAACTCTTCAACGAGGAGTAGGATGCTACACAAGGTCGATTTTTATGTGCTGAAAAGCTGCCTTGAATTCAGAGATTTTCTTTCTCCGAGAATGGTTGCCTTACCTAAGCTAAAAATCACAGTGTGTCTACTATTTACCCATAGCTGGTGGAGGTCATATGGATTAATGCCTTTTCCCAGTGGCATTAGCGCGAAGTGAAACAAGAAGAAGAAGAAGAAGAAGAAATAGCAGTTAGATGAATAAAGAAGAAGAAGAAGAAGATGGTGATGATAATGATGATGATGATGATGAGGAGGAGGAGGAGGAGGAGGATGAATTAAAAAGATGATGATGATGAAGAAGAAGAAGAAGAAGAAGAAGAAGACTAGAGGTTAGATGAACGAAGAAGAAGAAGAAGAAGAAGAAGAAGAAGAAGAAGAAGAAGAAGAAGAAGAAGAAGGGGGGGAGATTGGAAGTTAGATAACTAAAGAAGAAGAAGAGATGGAGGAAGACTAGAAGTTATATGACTAAAGAAGAAGAAGAAGAAGAAGAGGAGGAGGACGAGGGGGAGGAGGAGAAAGAAGACTAAAAGTTAGATGACCAAAGAAGAAGAAGAAAAGAAGACTAGCAGTTAGATGATCAAAAAAGAAGAAGAAGAAGAAAACTAAGCAGTTAGATGATCAAAAAAGAGAGAAGAAGAAGAAGAAAACTAACAGTTAGATGATCAAAAAAGAAGAAGAAAGAAAAACTAGCAGTTAGATGATCAAAAAAGAAGAAGAAGAGAGACTAGCAGTTAGATGATCAAAAAGAAGAAGAGAAGAAGAAGAAGAAGAAGAAGAAGAAGAGAAGAAAGAAAACTAGCAGTTAGATTATCAAAAAGAAGAAGAAGAAGAAAACTAGCAGTTAGATTATCAAAAAAGAGAAGAAGAAGAAGAAGAAGAAGAAGAAGAGAAGAAGAAGAAGAAGAAAAGAAAAACTAGCAGTTAGATGATCAAAAAAGAAGAAGAAGAAAACTAGCAGTTAGATGATCAAAAAAGAGAAGAAGAAGAAGAAAACTAGCAGTTAGATGATCAAAAAAGAAGAAGAAGAAGGAAGAAGAAGAAGAAGAAGAAGAAGAAGCAAGATGATCAAGAAGAAGAAGAGAAGAAAATAGCAGTTAGATGATCAAAAAGAGAAGAAGAAGAAGAAGAGAGAAGAAGAAGAAGAAGAAGAAGAAGAAGAAGAAGAAGAAGAAAACTAGCAGTTAGATGATCAAAAAGAAGAAGAAGAAGAAGAAACTAGCAGTTAGATGATCAAAGAAGAAGAAGAAGAAAGAAGAAGAAGAAGAAGAAGAAGAAGAGAAAAGAAGAAGAGAAGAAGAAACTAGCAGTTAGATGATCAAAAAAGAAGAAGAAGAAGAAGAAGAGAGAAGAACTAGCAGTTAGATGATCAAAAAAGAAGAAGAAGAAGAAGAAGAAGAAGAAGAAGAAGAAGAAGAAGAAGAAGAAGAAGAAAACTAGCAGTTAGATGATCAAAAGAAGAAGAAGAGAAGAAGAAAGAAACTAGCATCTAGATGATTAAAAAAGAGAAAGAAGAGAAGAAGAAGAAGAAGAAGAAGAAGAAGAAGAAGAAGAAGACTAAGCATCTATATGATCAAAGAAGAAGAAGAAGAAGAAGAAGAAGAAGAAGAAGAAGAAAGGAACACTTTAACAAAGACATCGACCTTCTATGATATATTAATGCGAATTTCACATAAAACCTTACTTGCATTGACAACGTTTAAATTCATTTTGCGGACTTTTTTTTATTGTAGCAAAATGCTTCTCTATTCGATTTGAAAAGTCATTTGTCATCTAATTTGTAAGTCCTTCATATTATTGACATATTTACATATGAATTACTATTTCTTCGTCTTCGTCTTCGTCTTCAACTTTCTTTCGTTTTGTCTTTTATCCAATTGTTCTCCCACCCTCTCTCTCTCCCGCGCATATCAAAATCCTACCAATCGTGACGGTTGAGGAAGCGAAGTTTTCCTGCATAAAGCCAACCGTTTTCTAAGACCCGCCATTGATCCAATGGATATTAATTCAGCAACCCATTTGTTATTTGTCTAAATTGGGCCCATTGTTTTCTTTAGTTGAATGGAAACATTCACCATGTCCCCGATTCAGTCCTCTTCCTCTTCCAGTCGCATATTCAATCGCTTATACATTAGGCCACAATGCATTTCCACATGCTACATGCGTCGAAATACACCCTTCCATATGTATTGCTTTGGTTTTCTATACACACAACGTTCTTTCTGAATTACGATAGTGTTCTCTCTTATTTTTCTAACACGATTCTTCAATAATAAAATTATTTAAGTCCCGTTCCATATTCTTTGGTATCTCTTCATTAAACTGGCCAACCAAATTGTAACATGTTCCTAGCGATTTATGGTTAGTTGGTTGGATTTTACGGCATATTGTTACACTATTCATAAGCAGCTTATGAATTATGTACGTAGTTTTAATAATTTTCCGGTGTTATCCGCTGGCAAAATATAAGTGCCCAACAGACGTGCTGGATTGCGCCAACATGATCAGCATCTTTCCCATTCTCAACGAAAGGCGCCTTCGCTGGCTTGGGCATGTCAAGAGGGATGGAAAAAATCGATATATTTGGTATAGCGAATTAGTAAAGACTCCCGATGGTAGGCAGACCACGCCTACGCTTTAAAAGTTGTCTGCGGGAGAACATGAGGATGCCACATTGACACAACACGTGGGAGGTAGATGTCGAAAATAGAGTGGCCTGGCGCCTTACGTTAAGAAAAGCGGAAAGGGTGCAGTGGAGAGAAGAGTAGCCTCAACTGAAACGGGAGCCAGAAAAAGGACGAAAAAACAGGCAGTCCCGGAATCACAGTTTTGTGTGCAGTCAGTGTACCAAAAACTGTCCCTATGGCTAGGTCTGTACAGTCACTTGCGCAGATGCAGATAATTTATTCATTTTTTTTGGACACAACGCTTAATGGACAGAAAGTTGCGAATGTTACAGTAATCTGGTAATTTTGAATCAGGTTCGTTAGATTCAGAATAACCGTGGTCCAGTGGAAAGTTACCTCGACGGTTATTGACGGTTTTTTTAATAAACCCCTTGAAAACGTGTCATTAGAGGCGTTGGATATGTATTTTAAGTTTCAGTTTAGATGCGACTAGTCATTCGATGAGAGCGGACGTCACTCTGAGAGTCGTTCTCTCACCACGCGGTTAAATCTTTGTGGGCTGGGGTTGTTGAAATAAAGACTTAAGAAAAACAAAGAATAGGTCATGTTGATTCATTTCAATAAGGAATGACCTGCCCAAAGAAACCAACACGAAGAAGCAACCCATAGGATCAGCCCTAGATAAGCCCTCAAGAATAGGGCGCCCGAGTTAACAAAATAAGAGCCCCTATCTTATATCGACGAGTTGTCTGTCTCAGTCTCCCATATATTTACCCGAGAATATGTTTGGGTAGTATATACCAATATCAAACCATTAGGCCTTTTTATGCCAAAGACGTTTGTTTTATTCATCCTCTAATGGGTACTCAAATTTTATAACAACTCTTTTAGACTTTTCTTATATTTAATATAGATGTGACCCCAACAGGTGTTTTACCACTTCGGGTCAGAGTGGACCTGGAAGTAATGATATCAAGGAGTACTCCACATTCTCAGATCTCTAACAAGGAACTTCACCATCAAATAGTTTAATTTCATACCCAGAGATGTAGCTGAGAGTATTAGTGTCATAGGTATGATGTTAACTGCCTCTAATGGTGTAGTCTCAATTCTAGAACCCCTGGTGAGTGTGGAGAACCCCTTAATTGTTTCCAACTTTTTTTAACTACGTCACCTGGGCGGTTCATATGGAGGATGAGCTGTTATCCAGCATCAAAATGACCCCTCTCCCACATTGCACAGTGATCCAAAGGAAAGGTAAGGAACAATGCAGTTTGGCAGTGTTGTGTCGCAGGAGTTGGCTGGGTATTACTGGATATTTTCAAATAGTTTAACTTCATACCAGGATGTAGCTGAGAGTATTAGTGTCATGGGTATGGGATTAAACTGCCTCTAATGGTGTAGGCTCAATTCTAGAATCCTGGTGAGTGTGGGAACCCCTTAATCACCATTACTACCGCTCCCATTTTGACCCAGGTGGAAGTACCGGTAGGTAAGTAGAAAAAATGAGTTTAAAATGTATAAAAATATCTTACATAGTTTATGTGGTAGCAATATTTATTGACAAACCTGTAGATAAGGGCCATTGGCTCTCAAATCAGAGCGTCGGCGGATAGATTTCCGTTGGAAAATACCATAATATGATCTCTAGAGAACACGTCACAAGAAACACGTGTCTAGTTAGGAAATCAGTTTCAAAACCAGAAATGGAAGCAGATAACGTAGTATACTGGGGTTTAATCTCAACCACGCGGTGAATGAAAATGGCAAAGTAGAAATAAATATTGTACAAGAAATCAAAGTCTGCGAGTTAATTATTTGCATGACAATGATGTGCGTGATGGAGAGTAAGTTTCAGTTCATATTTTTCGATTATACACCCCCTCTGTTTCTAATCTTTTTATCTGCATTCTATTTAATTTCATTAGTCTTTCTAATTCACTATAATATTTTGTTATATTAAAACTTAAAATACTTGCACCCGGAGGATTCATATATTTGCTAGTTTAGATAACTAACTATTTATTTTATGTTTCCGCACTTTTATACGTTTTTATTTGTGTTTCTTTTTCTTTTATCATTTTTTCGCTTTTTATATTTCACAGCTTCATCTCTGCAATTCATCTCTCTCTCTCTCTCTCTCCAATTTAATTGTATTCCCTTTAACGATATCTCGCCCCACAACACAAGTGTTCGATGACAGGAAAAATCAGCAGTGAAAGACGGGATTGATGGAAAAGTAAAGTTTCAGTTGTTCTTTTTTTTCATTATATCCCGCTTTGGTTCATATCCTTGTATCTGTAATTATTATTATTTTTTTTGCGTTTTTTAATTTTGTTGGATTATTTTTCGTATATAAGGTGTGCTACAATACACCACTTAAATTTATAGAGACTCTCCGTGGCAGCGTAGATTCAATCGGCTAATCAACATGCTAATACGTTGTAGGTTAACTAATTTAATGGCCTGGTGAATAGCTTTCCGGTTGCTTGTGCTTAACACCGGACAAACGGAATCAACACACAAGGTGCTACAATACACCTACTTAAATGTATAGACTAAGAGCAGGTCAACGTCCATTTGCAATCATTGACAAAGGACTTGAAATACAGAGGAAGCACGAAGGAATAAACAAAGGCATTCTTTACCAAGGATTTCCACTGGACAACGATTTGCCTTGAAGCCTAAAGGATGGGCCCCATAAAATATCATAAGAATTTAATTTTAATATCTTATTACATTAACGTGTAAATACTTGCAGCCGAAGGGTGTATAATATCTACCTAGTATAGATAACTAATATTTATTTCATGTTTCCCCACTTATATACGTTTATTTTTTTTTTATTTCTGTTTCTTTTTTTTTATTTTGTGTTTCTTTTTTTTTCTTCATTTCTTTCACTTTTAATATTTCACCGCTTCATCTCTGCTTTTTCGTCTCTCTCTCTCTCTCTCTCTCTTCTCTCTCTCATCTCTCTCATCTCTCCTCTCATTCAATTCATTGTATTCTCATTCACGATTTTATCATTATCACAAAGTGTTCGAATGACATCCATAAATCCAAGGAAAATCCTCTTTTTCCTAATTAGAAAGCGATGCTAATAAACATCATTTTTCATTAGAGATGTAGAATATCTATCATCTTAAACAATATTATCATTTCCATATATCATTCTAAATAAATGATAGAGTATATTTTTCGTTTTTATCGAAATCATATTCGTAATACTTAACAATGATAATTAATCGTTTGCAAACAGAGTTCTTCTCATGGTGTTTGATTTCATCTATTACGAGGGTTGAGCAAAACTAACGACCATTTTGTTAGGACAAGGTATAATTACTAACGTCAGAACATGTATTCATAACATCAAATGAAAGCTTGGTTCCTGTGGATCACATCCCACTTTCTTGTTCTCCAACATAGGCCGAGTCAAAAAGTAATGTCATTTTGTTTAGGGACAGCTATAATTACCAACACAAGAAACATGTATCATCATCAAAATGAAGCTGGTCCTCTTTGGATCACATCCCTACTTCTCCACATTAAGAGCGAGTCAAAGTTAATCTGTCCCATTTTTTAGGACAGTATAATTACCATGTCGGTTGGAACTCTTTAATACTTATATGTACTCATACATCAAAAAATGAAAAAATAAAAAGGCTTGGGGGGGTTTCCCTCTTTTGGATGCACATCTGCTAACTTGTCATTCGAGCAGCTGTCCGCATTAAACAATACACAACATAATATGAAGGCCCGCAGTCAAAAAAAGTAATGCCATTTATGTTATAAAAGACAGCTATAGACTTACCAAACTCAACAGAACATGTATATCAGGTTTATTACACATACATTCACCGATGCCATTCGTTAAATGTGGTTGCTCATCATCTCCTCTACTTCTCCACGATAGGCGATCAAAATAATGTCATTTTGTTTAGGGACAGGCTTATAATTAAACCACACAAGAACATGTATCATACATCAAAATGAAGCTGGTCCTCTTTGGATCACATTTCCTACTTCTCCAACATAGGTGAGTCAAAAAAGTATTCCATATTGTTTAGACAAGTTTAACTACCAATACGGGAAGCATGTATCATAATCTAAAGGAAGCTGGTTCTCTGTGGATCACATCTCTACTCTTCTCCCATGGGGTAGTCAGAAAGTAATGCCTATTTTGTTAGGACAGGATATAATCTACCAAACATAAGAACATGTATCATACATCAAAGATGAGCTAGTGCTCTGAGGATCACATCGCTGCTTCTCCATATAGGTGATTTCAAAGTAATGCAATTTAAGACTGGTTATATTTAACACAGTAACATGTAGATCGTGAGTCAATAAGTAATGCACTATTTTTTGTTTTTAGGACAGGTATAATTACCAACACAGAACATGTATCGATACATCAAAATAAGCTTGGTCCTGTGTGGATCACATTCCCACCTATCGCATATCACTGGTTTCCTCTATACCAATGTTCCACATTGAATGAGAGCATGTATCCCTGCCCGGTAAAATTCTTTTTGATTGTCTTTAGCCACTTATTCACTGGGCAGATTTTACTTCTCGTCACTGGAATAATGTTTGCTCTCAAAGCCTCTTCCATAGGGCTGAAGAGATGATAGTCAGAAGGCACTGAATGTGGTGAGTATGGAGGATGCGTAAAGTTGTCCACCTGAATGAGACGATTTGTCCCTTGTCCCTATGCTTGTGCGTGGTCAAGCATTGTCCTGCAGAAGGAAGACATTGTCGATTGGGTCTTACTCAATGTAACCCTTAGTTTTTATAATAACCTTAACAAGAAATGAAGAAAATGGCAATTACTCGCGTAATGAGTATATTTCGTTTTTTATTCAAATCATCTATTAATCTTATATTAATAATGGAGATTCGCTCCGGTTTTTTGTCTGCAATAAAAAACTACGTCACTGCTTAAGTCACACTGCCTAAACTCGTCATAATAGAATACACTCAAAATTTGAGCATGCCATGTTAGACAGTCCTCATTTGTTTTTTAAACAAGTTTTTAATAAATACATACCTGGTATTATCTATCTATATATAGCTTCTTGTTTATTTTAATATATATTTAAGTTATCAGAACTAAGTTTCCATTCAAAATTTGTTATTTTTGGCTCCTTTAATAAATTTATTTTATTTGTTATCCTTTAATAATTTTTATGATTTTTACTTTACTTATGAACTACAACTCTCTGATATTAAATTTTTAACTCCATCCCCACGAGAGCGTTTTTTATTTGCTATATTAATAATGGAAATTCGCCTCCGGTTTTTGTCTGTAAACAAACTACGTCACTATTAAGTCATTTACCCAAAATCGTCATAACATAGAATAAATACACTCAAAATTTGAACATGCAAAATTAGACAGTCCTCATTGTTTTTTTAAAACAAGTTTTAATAATACATGACTGGTATTTAATATAATCTATATATAGTTTGGTTTTATTTTAATACATATTTAAAGTTTTAAATTACAAATTTTTTCATTATTTAATCCTTTAATGAATTTGAATGATTTTACTTACTTAGGGTACAACTCGCTGACATTAAATTTTTTACTCCCACCCCTCAGGCAATTATGTTTCAAAAAATCTATTTTTACATCGCCCGGGGGTTGTTTTTTATTTTGTACTAGTATTAATAATGGAGATTCGCTTCCGTTTTTGTCGGGCCTACGTCACTGCTTACGTCACACCGCCTAAAATCGTCATAAATAGAATACACTCAAATTTGAGCATGGCAATGTTAGGACAGTCCTCATTGGTTATTTAACAAGTTCTAATAAATACACACCGGTATTATCTACTATATATAGCTTTTTTTTATTTTATATATATTTAAAGTTATCAGAACTAAGTTTTTTAATTTCAATTTTTTTAATTTTTACTCTTTAATAAATTTATTTTATTTTTTAACTCATTTAATAAATTTGTGGATTTTACTTTACTTATGATACAAACGTCGCTGACATTTTAATTTTTTACTCCAGCCCCTCAGGGCATATGTTTTCAAAAATTATTTTTACATCGGCCGGAGGTGTTTTTTTTATTTTGTACTAGTATTCATAATATATAACAGTATTAATTAATCTTGGCAACTGAGTTTCTTAAGTGGTTTTGTATATATTAATACTGGTGTTGATTAATCTTCCGTCAAAACCGTTAAATCATCCAAATGTAAATCCTGATTATCTGGTTTCGCTTACCCGCCG
>CM042171.1:4911417-4924456 GCA_023376005.1 Doryteuthis pealeii | reverse complement strand
GCAGCACACACCGCAGTCTGTGGACCAGTTCATTTACGCTCATAAGAAAAAGTAAGATAGGAGAACAGTCAGGTATACATATACATCGAATAAGGCTTTGCACTAACAATAAAGTACTTCGCAACAGAGCTGCTTAAAAATTGAGGTCTGAAGTAGACGGTTTTGAATGATTACCACTGCCCTACACAGCAGATAATCTTGGACCATTCGTTTACGCTCTAAGAAGTTATTTATGTTTTTTGGCAGCCTTCCGTTCTACGAGAGACGGATGGAGTAATGTCAAAATATTTTCTCTTGAACTACATAGCCTGGCGTTATATGAAGGATAAAGCTGTTCCCATGAGCAAATTCCCTCTCCACACTGTCGTTGTGATTCAAAAGAGTAAAGGACCAAGCAGGTTGCAACAGTAGGGCACAGGAGTTGATGGTAGCACTGATTCAGCATCCCACCATCTTAGGGATTCCGGCTCTACTGATTTGTTTGCGGGGTTTAAACCCCTATTTATGTAAACATATTACCAAATACTTATAGATTCTTTAATACCAAAATTACATTCAGTTGTAAATATTTGATTTAATCATTAACTATAGATTAGTTTGGTTAGTATATTTTAAATAAACGTCATTTGATAGATTAATATTACAACTGAATGCGATAGATAAATTGTCACTATTTAAATTACCCAGTTCCTTATTTCTTGGTTTCATAGATATATATATATATATTTATATATATATAATAGATATATATATATATATATCAGTAAAAGCTGGAAGAAGAAGAATTGATGGGAAAGCGTGCTATAGCATTTTAAAAGGTGTGTAACGCATTGGGAATTAATTATTTTTTAGGTTAAACAGATAATAGCTCCATTTCACCACACGTAAAATACTTTACATGCCCCACTCTAATTACCGCAAATTTCTCACGGAAAATACACACATTCTGCACAAAAGTCAAAAATAGAAGAAAAAAAACTCCAAAATACTCGAAGCATTTATACATAAAACAATACCAACCATCTTTAACAAAATTAACTTTCCAATGCAGTAGACACATTTAATATATATAGTATATATTATAATAGTATATATATATATATATATATAAGATAATCTTTTTTATAATGAGTCAGACGAACCTACTAAAAGTGTCGCTTAAGCCTCTTCAGCTAAGATCTTAAACCCTGAAGAGCATTAAGCGAACATTTTAGGATAGGTTCGTCTGACATTAGATTTATCTTTATCATTTGCTCGTACTTAGTGTATTGAGCACTTTTTACTTATTAGCTTTAGTTCTCCTGGCGGGTTTGTATGTATATAATATCTATATATATATATATATATATATATATATTATATATATATATTATATGTATATAAATTGTTTTTCTTTGTCCAAAAAATTATTACTAATAGATGTATTTCTGTTGGTACGATTATCTTGGTCTTTTCTTTTTTACAACCAATTTTTTCTCCCGGTGATGTATTGGTAGTATTATTTACAATCAAACTACTTGCTGGGTTTTTTCTCACGCGAGGATTTACAACAGTTTGGCATATTAAATATATATATATAATAATATATAAAATTAATTATATTATTTAAAAAAATGTTGTTTTTTTTTAAATTGGGCGTTACTTATGAAAGCATTAAAAAATGTATAAATGAATGAACTCGAATATTATGGAGTATTGGATTGACTTATTTTTTAATTAGTTTTTTCTCATTAATGTCAGGTTCTTAGATACCTTTGTCAAATCTTATTACTGTTATAACGTTTGCTTGTCTCTGTTGTTATCGACAGTGCAGCGTCTGTGAAATATTGTTAATACGGAGATGCGATATCTGCGTTTTAATCCTTCACGTGCGTTTGTTAATTTTTAGAATCCATTTTAGTTTCTGAGTTTGTTCAGATTGCGTTGTTGGAAATGCGTGTTCTAATAAATGCATTTGAGGTGTGTAAAGGTTGTGTGATAAGGTGTGAAAATGAGTGCTATTGTAATGCGGATTTGAGAGTATAGTGGATTTTGATGGTTATTTAGTCTTAGTCTAAGAGGCTGTTGATGTTTCTCCCACATATCCACTAGTTCTACATTTATGTGCAGTATATATAGATCTAATTTAGCGCTATCGCATGTTAGGTGTGGCGGATGGATTTGTTATGTTTGTGTAGGTATTTTTATCGGTTTCCGTATGTATGTGGCTGCAAACCTTGGCATCTAGGGCATTGCATCGTTTATTACCTTTCCGTATGTGTCATGTAAATTTTCCTCGGATGCAGTTGAGGATGTTACTAGGTTGGTGGTTGTTTTTTGCTGGTAGTGAGGCGGTTTTGAAGATAGACTTTGTACGTGGGTCTTTGTAGGTTTTATATTGTTCAGTGGTAGTAGCTATCAGTGTGTGCATATGTCGACCGTGTGAAATTACATAGGATCTCGTCATTAGTTTGTGTGGTTGGTATACGGTAGTTCAGTCTATTAGAAGATGATGCTTTGTCGAATGCTTTTTGTTTTAGTGTCTAGGGTAGTCACTATTAGGAATTTTCTTGCTAAGTTGGCTGTGGTTGTAGTATATTCTTGTTGGTCTTTTTCACATATTGCGTCTTAGCTTATGCATGCACTATATATTATCGATTTTTTTTTTAGTTTATGGGGTGGTTTGTATAGTTTAGAAATGATGTGGTTATCAGTGGGTTTAGTGTAAAGAGTGGATTGTTTTAATGGTATTATTTCTTAATTTGTGGTAATGTCTAGAAGGCGATCGAGCTGTGGAGTATTCTATCGAGAATTTGATAATGGTGGTAGCTGTTAAAAAGGTGTGTGGAAATCTAGGGAGGCTTGAGGCTATGTTCCATATAAGAAATATATATAGTATATATATATATATATAATATATATATATATATATATATATGGATGCGATGGGTAAAATTGTCACTATTTAAAAATTACTAGTTATTGTATGTCCTTTGTTCTTAGTTTTCTTATCAGAAGTCAGAGTTTTTTCTGATCTGCCTCTCGTTTCTGAGATACCTAGTAGAATAACCATTGGGCTAATCCATTCTCTTTTCAAAGCCTCTGTACTCGCGCAGATTGCTAACCAAATACCTGAAATCTTTGTATTGGACATTCTAGGTGAATATCAAGTTAGCCACAAACGTGTTAATAGCGGGAACAAAGAAATGACTATAAACAAGATATAAGATACTCATTAGTTACATAAAATGTAAGAACTTCTGTTGAGTGCTTCTTCTAAGCAATTAAAATGATATCATCTTATTGCAGTTCATAAAAGCTGCTAATATGCGAAAACCGCTCTTTAGTGAAGTCTTATAAAAGAATAGTATTAAGATTAAAGTATTTTTATAGGACGTAGCAAAAAGATTATTGTAATTAAATATCAAATATATTAAAAAACTTTATGCAGCGATGATACCGAGTGAGAGTAAAAACATATCGCACTTTCGCCATAAATATATTTCTTATTCTTAGACGGCCTTCCTGTGCATGTTTGCCTATAGTGCGCAAGGCACTCTGTGGGTTACGTGATCGAGTTTGAGCTCTGATCAGGCCATTTTTGCATAAAGTCTTTATACGCACGCGTCTCAACCCAGCAAAAACAATATACTGCTGGTCCACGCTAGCGAAAAATGAATGACTCCTTTGCCGTTCGAAACAGTCCCTCCACGACTTTGTACCTGCCCGTCGGCTGGGACTATAGAATGCACCGACTGCACCTTGGAGAGGTAAGTACTCCCCAATGGGCCACATGTTTGCCGTGGGTGCGACCCGTGATGCTTAAGTATAGAACCCAGGTGATGACCCAGTCCATGACTTGCAAATATTGCACTTTGAGCCCTTTCTTAGGCTAAACGAGTGCGAAGGAGCCCCCTCCGATCAATCGCTGTCACTCAAGCCCTTAGCAACCTATATGATTGCCCCAACCCTATTGCTCTGTATGCAAGCTCCAACCTTTTTATGCATTATGATACTAGAAGGCGGTGATTGAGGGTCTACCATGTCCTGGGAATGACCTTAAACATGTACTGATGGGTGAGCAGTTCGTTTTGTAGGTGCTTGGAATGTGCGAGCACCCCTTTTCATCCTATTGCTCCCTGGTCCACTCTGGCCCAGAGTGGTAGTATCTGTTAGGGTCCCCTCTTTGGGCGTAAAATAGAAAACAATGAGTTTGTGATTATCCATTGGAGAATGAACTTATTTCAAAAACTTAACAATTTAATTTCAAAACAAACCAAACAAATCCAGTCGACTTTACAGAAACCAAATATTCACAAACGAATTCCAATTTCGATTATTAGATAAATTATAAACATCGATTCCGTAACCACAAGAGTGCCTGCCATATAGGACAAACATACACAGGAAGCAGTCTAAGAATAAAAAATATGTTATGGCGAAGTCAGATAATGTTTTTACTCTGCCTCGTATTATCGCTGATAGTTTTTAATATATTCTGATCATTTATTTACAATAATCTTTTGCTACGTTCTGCTATAAAAAATACTTGAATCTAAATAAACTATTCTTTTATAAGACTTCACATAAAGATGCGGTTTTCGCATATTGCAAGCTTTTATGAACTGCCAATAAGGATGATTAATCATTTAATTGCTTATGAGGGAACACTCACAAGCAAGTCTTACATTTATGTAAATAAATGAGTATCGTATATCTTCTTATTATGATTTCTTTGGTTCCCCGCTATTTAGACACAGTTTGTGCTACTGTGATATTCACCCTTAGAATGGTCCAATACAAAGCATTTCAGGTAGCTTGGTTATCAGATCTGGATGAGAGTACAGAGGCTGTGAAAAAGCAGAATGGATGAGCCCAAATGGTTATTATAAAGTATCTCAAAACGAGAAGGCAGGATCAGAAAAGAAACTCTGATCTTTCTGATAAGAAAACTAAGAACAAAGGACATACAAATAACTCGAATTTATAAATAGTACAATACCCATCGCATTCCAGTATTATATATATATAATATACTATATATATATATATTATATATATATTATAATTATATGAGTTAAGTAAACAAACAAATGTTGTTTATTTTTATATGGCTTAAGCGACAATTGAATGGCAAGCTAGTGTAACGGTTAGGACTTCGCCTTCAGCTTGATAGTCGAGTTTCGAGTCTCACACGGAGCAGTCTCCCCATTTCTATAACCTTGCTGGATTAAACATTTTCTACGATTCGTTTGCATTACATTTGAACATATATGCCCGCCTAAATCATTATTATTAAACTAATTAATTTTCAAAATTAGATCCGACTCAATAAGCACATATCCTCATTTCTATTTTTCCAAATATCCATTATATATATATATATTATATATATATATATATTATATATTATATATATATATATATGGAGGATATGTGCTTAATTGAAGTCGTATCTAATTTTGAAAATTAATTAGTTAATAATTAATGAATTTTAGGCGGGCATATATGTTCAAATGTAATGCTAAACGAATCGAGAAAATGTTAATCCCAGAAGGTTATAGAAATGGGAGACTGCTCCGTGTGAGACTCGAAACCTCGACTATCAAGCTGACAGGCGAAGTCTCTAACCGTTACACTAGCTTGCAATTCCAATTGTCGGCTTAAAGCCATATAAAAATAAACACATTTGTTTGTTTACTTAACCTCATATATATATATATATATATATATATATATATATATATATATATATATATATATACTGGATGCGATGGGTAAATTGTCACTATTTATAAATTACGAGTTATTTGTATGTCCTTTGTTTCTTAGTTTTCTTATCAGAAAGATCAGAGTTTCTTTTCTGATCTGCCTTCTCGTTTCTGAGATACCTTTATAATAACCATTGGGCTCATCCATTCTCTTTTCAAAGCCTCTGTACTCTCATCAGATTGATAACCAAATACACTGAAATCTTTGTATTGGACATTCTAGGGTGAATATCAAGTAGCACAAACTGTGTCTAAATAGCGGGGAACAAAAGAAATCATATAAGAAGATATAAGATACTCATTATTACATAAAATGTAAGACTTGCTGTGAGTGTTCTCATAAGCAATTAAAATGATAATCATCTTATTGCAGTTCATAAAAGCTTGCTAATATGCGAAAACCGCATCTTTTATGTGAAGTCTTATAAAAGAATAGTTATTAAGATTAAAGTATTTTTTATAGCAGACGTAGCAAAAGATTATTGTAAATTAAATGATCAGAATATATTAAAAACTTTATGCAGCGATAATACGAGGCAGAGTAAAAACATTATCTGCACTTTCGCCATAACATATATTTCTTATTCTTAGACTGCTTCCTGTGTATGTTTGCCTATAGTTGGCAGGCACTCTTGTGGTTACGTGATCGATGGTTATAATTTATCTAATATCGAAATTGAATTCGTTTGTGAATATTTGGTTTTCGTAAAGTCGATGGATTTTGTTTGGTTTGTTTTGAAATAAATGTTAAGTTTTGAAATAAGTTCATTCTCAATGGATAATCAAAACTCATGTTTTCTATTTAACCCAAAGAAGGGACCCTAACAGATACTACCACTCTGGGCCAGAGTGGACCAGGGAGCAATAGGGATGAAGGGGTGCTCCACATTCCCAAGACCTCCAAAAACTGGAACCTCACCATCAGATACAGTTTAAGGTCATTCCCAGGACATGTAGACCCTCAATCACCGCCTTCTAGTACTCATATGATAAAAAGGGTTGGAGCTTGCCATAAGAGCAATAGGGTTGGGGCAATCATATAGGTGCTAGGGCTTGAGGTGACCAGCCGATTGATCGGAGGGGCCTCTCCGACCACTCGTTAGCCTAAGAAAGGGCCAAAGTGCAATATTGCAAGTCATGGACTGGTCACCACCTGGTTCTATACTTAAAGCATCACGGGTCGCCACCCACGGCAACATGTGGCCCATTGGGGGAGACTTACCCTCTCCAGAGTGCAGTCGGGCATTCTAACGTCCCAGCCGACCGGGGCAGGTACAGTCGGTGGAGTGGACTGTTGTCGAACGGCAAAGGAGTCTATTCATTTTTCGCTAGCGTTGGACAGAGATATTGTTTTTGCTGGGTTGAGAACCGTGGTATAAAGACTTTATGCAAAATGGCCTGATCAGGCTCAAACATCGATCACGTAACCACAAGAGTGCCTGCCAACTATAGGCAAACATGCACAGGAAGCCGTCTAAGAATAAGAAATATATGTTATGGCGAAAGTGCGGATAATGTTTTTACTCTCACTCGTATCATCGCTGCATAAAGTTTTTAATATATTCTGATCATTTAATTTACAATAATCTTTTGCTACGTCTGCTATAAAAAATACTTTAATCTTAATAACTATTCTTTTATAAGACTTCACATAAAGATGCGGTTTTCGCATATTAGCAAGCTTTTATGAACTGCAATAAGATGATTATCATTTAATTGCTTATGAGAACACTCACAGCAAGTCTTACATTTTATGTAATAATGAGTATCTTATATCTTGTTATATCATTTCTTTGTTCCCCGCTATTTAAACACAGTTTGTGCTACTTGATATTCACCCTAGAATGTCCAATACAAAGATTTCAGTGTATTTGGTTATCAATCTGATGAGAGTACAGAGGCTTTGAAAAGAGAATGGATTAGCCCAATGGTTATTATAAAGGTATCTCAGAAACGAGAAGGCAGATCAGAAAAGAAACTCTGATCTTTCTGATAAGAAAACTAAGAAACAAAGGACATACAAATAACTAGTAATTTAAAATAGTGACAATTTACCCATCGCATCCAGTATATATATATATTATATATATATATATATATATATATATATATATATATTCTTATATGGACACATAGCCTCAACAGCCTCCTAGATTTCCACACACAATTTAACAGCTACCACCAATCTATCAAATTCTCGATAGAATATCCACCAGCTCGATCCCTTTCCTAGACATTACCACAAAATTAAGAAATTACCATAAACACCCACTCTTTACACTAAACCCACTGATAACCACACATTTCTAAACTATAAAACAACCACCCCCATAAAACTAAAAAAAAATCGATAATATATAGTGCATGCATAAGACTAAGACGCATATGTGAAGACCAACAAGAATATATACAACACACAGCCAACTTAGCAAGAAAATTCCTAAATAGTGACTACCCCATAGAATTAAAAAAAAAAGCATTCGACAAAGCATCATCTCTTAATAGACCTGAACTACTCGTATACAAACCACACCAAACTAATGACCGAATCCCTATGGTATTTCACCACGGTCGACATATGCACAAACTGACTAAGCTACTCACTGAACAATATAAAACCCTACAAACCGACCCCACTACAAAGTCTATCTTCAAAACCCCGCCCATCAACGCAAAAAAACAACCACCCAACCTACGTAACATCCTCACTGCATCCAGGAAAAATTTACATGACACCATACGGAAAGGTAATAAACGATGCAATAAGCCTAGATGCCAAGTTTGCAGCCACATACATACGGAAACCGAAATAAAAATAACCTACACAAACATAACAATCCATCCGCCACACCTAACATGCGATAGCGCTAACATTATATACTATATATACTGCACATAATGTAGAAATAGTGGATATGTGGGAGAAACATCAACACCTTTTAGACTAAGACTAAATAACCACAAATCCACTATAAATCTCAAATCCCCGCATAGTACAATAGCACTTCATTTTAACACCTTATCACACAACCTTACACACCTCAAATGCATTTTATTAGAACACGCATTTCCAACAACGCAATCTAGAAAACAATCAGAAACTAAATGGATTCTAAAATTACAAACGCACGTGAAGGGATTAAACGCAGATATCGGAATTCTCCGTTATTACAAATATTTCACAGACGCTGCCACTGTCGATAACAACAGAGACAAGCAAACCGTTAAACAGTAATAACATTTGACAAAGGGTATCTAATGAACCTGAAAATTTATGAGAAAAAAATAATTAAAAAATAAGTCAATCCAATACTCCATAATATCGAGTTCATTCATTTATACATTTTTAATGCTTCATAATAACGCCCAATTTAAAAAAAAAACAACATTTTTTATATATTATATATATATATATATATATATATAATATATATTATATAATTTAATATGCCAAACTTGTTGGTAAATCCTCGCGGTGAGAAAAAACCCAGCAAGTAGTTTGATTGTAAAAATATACTACCAAACATCAACCGGGAAGAAAAAAATTGTTGTAAAAAAGAAAAGACCAAGATAATCGTACCAACAAGAAATAATCTATTAGTATAATATTTTGGACAAAAGAAAAACAATTTATATACATATAATATATATATATATATATATATATATATATATATATATATAAGATATAATATACATACAAACCCGCCAGGAGACTAAAGCTAATAAGTAAAAAGTGCTCAATACCTAAGTAGAGCAAATGATAAAGATAAATCTAATGTCAGACGAACCTACTAAAATGTTCGCTTAATGCTCTTCAGGGTTAAGATCTTAGCCCTGAAGAGCATTAAGCGAAACTTTTAGTAGGTTCGTCTGACTCATTAGATTTATCTTTATATATATATATATATATATATATATATATATATATATATATTAAAATGTGTCTACTGCATTGGAAATTAATTTTGTTTAAAGATGGTTTGTATTGTTTTATGTATAAAGCTTCTAGTATTTGGAGTTTTTGTTTATTTATTTTTGACTTTGTGCAGAATGTGTGTATTTTCCGTGAGAATATTTCGGTAATTAGAGTGGGGGCATGAATGTAATTTTACGTGTTGTGAAATGGAGCTATTATCTGTTAACCTAAAAAATAATTAATTTCCAATGCAGTACACACATTTTAAAATGCCTATAGCACCTTTCCCATCAATTCTTCTTCTTCCAGCTTTTACATTGATATATATATATATATATATATATATATATATATATATATATATATATATATATGAAAACAAAGAAATAAAGGAACTGGTAATTTAAAATAGTGACAATTTATCTATCGCATTCAGTGTATATATATCATCATAATGACGTTATTTAAATATACTAACCAAACTAAATCTATAGTTAATGATTACAATCAAATATTTACAACTGAATGTAATTTTGGTATTAAAGAATCTATAAGTATTTGGTATACTGTTACATAAATAGGGGTTTAAACCCCGAAAACAAATCAGGAGCCGGAATCCCTAAGATGGTGGGATGCTGAAATCCAGTGCTACCCATCAACTCCTGTGACACTACTGTTGCCAAACTGCATTGGTCCTTTACCTTTCTTTTGAATCACAACGACAGTGTGGAGAGGGGAATTTGCTACATGGGAAACAGCTTATCCTTCATATGAACCCGCCCAGGCTATGTAGTTCAAGGAAGAAAAATATTTTGACATTACTCCATCGTCTCTCGTAGACGGAAGGCTGCCAAAAAACATAAATAAACTTCTTAGAGCGTAAACGAACTGGTCCAAGATTATCTGCTGTGTAGGGCAGTGGTAAATCATTACAAGAACCGTCTACTTCAGACCTCAATTTTTAGCACTCTGTTGCGAAGTACTTTATTGTTAGTGCAAACCTTTATTCGGATGTAATAGTATACCTGACTGTTATCCTATCTTACTTTTTCTTAGAGCGTAAATGAACTGGTCCAAGACTGCGTGTGTGCTGCTGTTTAGGGCAGTGGTAAATCATTTCGAGAACCGTCTACTTCAGACATCAATTTTTAGCACACTGTTTCAAAGTACTTTATTGTTAGTGCAAACCTGTATTCGGATGTAATAATATACCTGGCTGTTATCCTATCTTACTTTATTCGGATGTAATAGTATACATAGCTTACTTTTTCTTACTTTTTCTGAGAGCGTAAATGAACTGGTCCAAGATTACCTGTATATTGCTGTTTAGAGCAGTGGCAGATCATTTCAAGAACCGTCTACTTCAGACCTCAATTTTTAGCACTCTGTTGCGAAGTACTTATTTTTAGTGTAAACCCTTATTTGGATGTTCTAGTAAACTTGGCAACTAGTCTATCTTAACTTTTCTTAGAGAGTATGTGAATTGCTCCCTCCAAGACTACTTGTGTACTGCTGTTTAGGGTACTGGTAAATCATTACGGGAGCCGTCTACTTCAGACCTCAATTTTTAGTACTTCGTTGTGAAGTTCTTTATTGTTAGCGTGACCATTTATATGCATGCACTAGAATACCGGAATATTCTATGTTCCAGGATAGAAAACAATCCAAGGTTAAAGTGTCTTGTCTTAACAACTATCAATATATAGCTGGAATGAGAACAATTCGACGCATACCGTTCACTAGGGTATTAGCGCTATTGTTACATAATTATTAGATCCCTAATACTTATATAAGATAGTATAGAAACATAATGGCGATTAGTGCAGCTGATAGCCTTGAGAGTGAGTGACAGCGCTTGACCTCACTCTGACCTTGCCTTCTGGGGATAAATCGTGAGAACCGGAAGGCATAGAGGACCCTGTCTTCCGGTTTAAGGATAGTAAGTAAGTCTCAGTCAGTTAGAAGGTAGGAGCCGAGCTCGTAGGATGTAAGTCTCACCTGCGCAGATGTCTGGGTTGGGGATTGAAAATAAAGTAACATCAAAGTAAATCGAAGTCTTGTGTTTATTACCTAAAAACTAACAATGACACAGGGCTTCTGATAAGGAGAAATCCCTAACAGAAACCAGACCCGAAGTCCCCAAGAAAGTCCAGACCTTAGAAGAGACCAGACCAAGATAGATGAAGAAATAACAAAGCCGACCAGAAGAAAATACGACCAGAAGTAAGAAGTAAGAAAGGGTATGCAACACTATGTGAAATGCAAATTGTCTCGTCCAAGATTTGAACTCGGGCTGATGAGTTCATTTCCAACGGATCTAAGCATTACACCACATACATCCATTTCTTTGTAATATAAGTGCTGATCAATTTAAAATTGAACATAGCGACTGTTACACACAAGCGCTTCTTCTGCATTATGAATAGGGTATATCACTTGCTTGGTTCCAGAGTCGCGTAAGGAAGGACAATAGATGGGCACATACATTTCACAAGTGTATTAGAAAAAGTGTCCAGTCTGATCAACTATTAATATATAGCTGGAATGAGAAAAGCTCGATCCATACATTTCACAAGCGTATTAGCGCTATGTGAAATGCAAACTGTCTCGTTCAGGATTTGAACTCGGGCCGCTGACTCCATTGAGTGGGACGAGGACCATTATAAAAAAGAGAGCTTACTTTGAAATCATTTTAGTGCAATTGAGTGGTGCGTCTTTGCGAAGCGACGATGGACTGGTAGTTTTGCTGCTTTTTTTGTTATATAGCCATCGTCGGGTATTTGCATGAGAGGAGACTCGGGTGATAAAGAGAGAGACAGAGACAGAGAGAGATAGACAGAGAGAGAATGAGACAGAGACAGACAGTCAGGGAGAGAGACAGAGAGAGACAGAAACAGAGACAGAGATTGAGACTTACTTGTTTTTCATTTCTTCTTGCTACATCTTATAATATTTTGCACTGGGGCACGGTTTCAATGTATGTATGGGAACGATGCTCCGGCTCAGTATTACAGTCGTTGTGTAGGATGATACCGAATATAATACTATAATGAGGGATTTCTTCTAATGCTGGCTGTTCCACAGATTATAGTATTATAGGGCCCTGGCGGAAAGCTGGTTTTGTTCCTTTTCCAACTCGGCTGAAATACGATACCCAAAAGCTGTCAACGGGATCAAACAAAACAAACAGGAACGCCTTCTGATAATTATACACAAGATATATACATTTATCTTTTTTTTTATATATACAATGATTAATATTCTTGTATAATGTCAGAACAGCGAGGTTATTTCTTTGTTAGTTGACTGGCGATCTACAGCTAATGGATAACTTATTATTAACTTGGTTTGTTACCGCGTGGCAGGACGT